>JBAHVQ010220328.1:0-11152 GCA_036872915.1 Nanipora kamurai
GAATACATATTGAAAGTCTCGTCTTAAGATTCAGTTTACAGAGTTTCTTAGATACCGGTAACACAAAATAGAGCACGCATTCTATGCGAAGAACTATTAGAAACACTTAACGGAACAGCAAAATGATTTCTGAGCTCAACACTCAACCTACCGGGATTTATTTCCCACCGGGATTTATTTGATATGTAAATTACACCGTGCACACGTCGTAGTGTATATTGAGTCATAGAAAATCACGCATACCTTTGAAATTGTTCTTTTTAGACAGAAAAATTTATTGTTTGGATTCAATTCTGAAATTTTCTATTTGCATCCCCAAGTTTATTTCAGAAACATCATCCCCTATTTCCCCTACCGAAAGAACTCTGAAGAGTGGCAATATTTCGAGTTTATTCCGAAGCCATCATCATGTCTTTGGAATAAGGGGTCGAAATGATACCTCGCTTTGCTTCATCTTGTCGTGTTTTTATCTTGAACGTCAAGTGTCAATATGAAGTATTTTAGTTCATTGGTTCGATATGTAATGGAGAGCACCGCTTTGTATTTTATTATTTACACAATTTCAAAGACGTTTATTGCTGCAAATACAGGGAAAAATACATGGCTGTACTGCTCGCTTACTACATTTAGTCCCGTTGGAATCTTAGCAACAAAGAGCACTCGTCAAATGCAGCTACTGCCTGATATCTACTATTTTAACTTGTCTGTATGGAATAAAAACTCTAGAGACCAGGTAACTTGAGAAGTGAATTGCATTTATCATTATCTTCTGGCTACTAATATATTTGGAACAGATAGCTTGAAATAATGATCAAATGTCACAACAAACTCACTCTGCCTAAATTGAAGCTCGGCTGCAAACTGTCGACGATATCTTCCCAAAGTTTTTTCTAACTAGGCAATAAAACTGTTATTTAAACTGTAAATTGTTTACGTTGAGGGAAAAAAGAATTGGTATCGCAGATATTTTTCTAATACCTCTCTTCAGATTTCCCTTTAAGCAAGTTTGGATTCACTAATCTATTTTCTCCCATATATTCTCTCATATCTCACTTCGTTCCTGAGATATTGAGGTTGGTTTGACATCTAAATGATACAACTTTCTACTTCAGACTGCATAATGGCTTATCGAAAAATAACGTGCATCTTTGATATTATTCAATTAAGTCCCTTGAAACTTTGCTAGTTAAGTGCTGAGGGATACATACTGAACAGTTTCAAGTGATTTCCATGGGTAACTTCAAAGATACACGTGATTTTCCGATAAATCATTATGCAGTATGGCGTGGAGAGTTGTATCATTTACATATCAAACAAATATCAATATGTCAAGAAAAAAATGAGATAAGGGAGAGTTGTAAAGGCCCACCATCACAATTTCGAGAGGGTCTCTTCCAAACTGATTTTGACACTTCATATGTCCTTCAAAACGTTTCTTTTCTTCGTTTTTATCATTGTTCAACTAAAACTAAACAATTGTCGAGCAAAAAATGAAACTGTAGAATAATCAGGAAAATCCACTCCTTGTAGAAAGATCTCAACATAACCATCAACAGGGTAATAATTACAGTGATATTTAATTAGTTCTTAATGTTGAAATTGCTGTAAATGAATACTCCTAGACTTTTGGTAATGTCGTTGTTCGCATTCTCTGTTTCTTTGTCAGGTTCTGGAATGTTTGAAGTTTCACGAAGATGAGTTATCATCCAAGTGCAAGGATCAGCTTATTAAAAGAGAGGTACTTCATAGTTTCTTAAGAGGCCTCATTATATGAGCGGGGCTGGCCCGGTTAGCCGAGATGGCTACATGTCGGCATGCAAATGAGACAAGTTTAAAATCTGCCATATTTGTGAAAGTTGATCATCCAGGTTAGTAATCTTGAGAAAGACTGTTGGTGGAAGTGACTGACGTTTCGAGAGCCTTAGCGGCGGTCATCTTCAGAGTCGAAATGAGCGCCGCTAAGGCTGCCACTAACAATCTTTCTCAAGATTACACTAACCTGGACGTTCAACTTCCACAAACATGTCACGATTCTTCCAGGTTCAAACCATTTACTTTAAAATCTGCGTTGCGTTTGTATGAAACGAGCCAGCTCGTCGGGCTAATCCAGTCGATATATACAGAGCCAGCACGGTAAAACGAAGAAGCCCGGCTTATCTAAACACGATCAAGCGGGCTGAAATTTTTGAATACTTTGGCAAATTTATGTTGTTTTCGTAAAGGTTAATAGTATTACCAACCTATTTTTGTAATGTTTTACTGATTTGGATATAGTTTCTTAAAATACCGATTATAAATGAACGTTTCTCGAGTCTTTTACCGTATCATTGCGTGAAACAGTGCGTGATATAGAACGATTTTAGCTCACAAATTCAATGTACATATGTAATGAAATCACTTAATTAAAGAACAAGCTTTTAAATAGTACTGACCTCAACTGTCAGGACCGAGACAAACGGTTTTGGTACAGAATTGTGCGATATTCAGATGTTTAAAAGGATGTTTTGGTTGTCGTCAGCGTATTTCAGCAGTGCCATTCCGGGCGAACAAAATGCAAACCCGAACCAGGCATCCTATTCACATCCAGGCCAACTGGGCCAGCTAGTCCCATATGACTGGCCCCTAAGCTGCATGTTTTAATCCCAGATTTTTATTTAGATTACCTTTTGCAATGTCATCAAGTTTGCTTGTTTACTTAATAGTTCGTTTTGTTGTTTGTTTTGTGTAAATATTTTTATTTATTTGTTTGGATGTTGTCTTGCCTGTTGGTTTTTATTTGTGTACTTGTTTATATGTTTGTTTGGAAATTTTGCATTTTGATTAAATGTTTGTATTTGTATGTTTGCTTGCTTGTTTCATTGTTTGCTTACTTGTTTGCATGTTTGTTTCTTTATTTGTTAGTTTTTTTGCTTGTTTGGTTAATTGCTGATCTGTATGTTTGTTTCCTCGTTTGTTTGTTTGATTGTGTTGTGTCCTTTGTTGTCTTCTTTCTTATTTGTCTTGTTTGTTTGTCTGTTTGTTTCTTTATTTGCTTGTTTGTCCGTTTTCGTGTTGTTTGTTTTGGTTTGTTGGCTTGCTTTCGTGGTTTTCTGTTTGTTTTTTTCCTGCAATACTTGTTGGTATTGTTTATTTGTTTCTCTGTTTCTTTATCCGTTTTGTTGTTTGGTTGTTAGGCAAGCAATTTATTTAAACGAATGGTAAATACAAATGACAGCTGTTTTCTACAAATTTTAACCAAATTTACACCGAAAATTTGCAAAGAGAACATTTGCGAATGTATCCTAGAAATTTTTGCTAATCCTGGGAAAATTTGTACGTAATGAGGCCAACGTAAATTGAATTTGATACCCGAGTTCCCAACCAAAATAGATTAACACAGATGGTTACCAGGTGGTCTGACCGCAATCAAAAGGCCTGGAACTAGCAGCACAATAACAATCTAGTTTCATATCTTTAGTCAGTTGTAACATCGTGTCTTTTGTGAAACTGTTTAAAGTTTGTGTCAGTATTTAATTAAGGGAAAGGTATTCCCATGAAGAATTTAAGAGCAGAATCAGGTATAGTTCACGAGACATTAACTAACTTAAATTGGAAATCGATTTCTATTAGTCCCAGTCCACTTTTGTGTTTCCAGATCACCTGGCGAAACAAGCTGTCTGAGTGGTAGTTCATTGGTCTGCTTGCATTGAAGATACCTGCTTATCAACGCGCCTGTAAAATAAGGGCACGCGGGTAAAAGCTTCTCTGTCATTGGCAGAATTAATAGCTTTACAACCGTTGATCGAGTCCTTATTCCTTTTATTTACTTCTCTTTACTTTCCTTTACTTTACTTTTCTTTACTTTTCTTTATTTTTCTTTAGTTTTCTTTTATTTTCTTTACTTTTCTTTACTTTCCTTTTCTTGACTTTTCTTTTCTTTAATTTTCTTTTTTGTTTTGTTTTTCTATTTTATTCTTTTCTTTTCTTTTCCTTTCTTTTCTTTTCCTTTCTTTACTTTTCTTTTCTTTCCTGTTCTTTTTTCTTACTGTTCTTTTCAAATCGTTCTTCTTTTATTTCTGTTTTATTTTCTTTTTGCCGTTTAGAAAGCGGAAGCCATCGATAACGAATTGGATGTTCGGCTCTTCAGAGTTTGTAAGGCTGTGATTAAGGTAAGAACGATCTAGTCCAAACCCTCTTCACTGCTTAGAACACATTCATAATAGTCCATTAACCCATTCAATTTTGTGCACTACACTTGGTTCGCAGGGTGGCTAGTTCGCTTCTCACCTTTCGCGTTTTTCTCAACCGGTCCCGGTTGCGTCTGAAAGTACATGGTTCTGACAATTGAGAATTTTCTTCACCTAATATATATACCTTTTCGTTCGGACAACAACGCTCGAATGAGGTAATCGCACAAATTTACAAGAATCTTTCTAGAAACTTCACCCCCTCCCTCCCCCCATGGGGTCGGTCGATGGGGGTGGGCATCATCATCAACGTCTACCCAATTCATAAATGGCTGTCAATTTAATATTGTTTTATGCGCATTAAATTGGCTTGTCAAGCCTCGTTCTTGTGTTGTAAATTTCATAGGATTTGAACATGAGAACGACACTTGAAAGGCCAGCTTCAACGCACATAAAAGAATACTAACTTGGCAGCCATTTATGAACACGGTCGTAGATAGGCAAAAGGATTGGGAAACTGCCAGAACTTAAGTGTGAGCTAATTACGTTGCACTCCGACGAAGGGCCTTCGCTCGAAACGTCAGTTTCTTCACACTTAAGTTTCGGCAGTTTCCCAACTCTTTTGGTTACCTACAAGCCGTTCAATACTGCTGACACATCACTCTACTTTGATATCATTGTGCGAACAGGATGTGTTGTTTAGGGGGGGAGCGTGTAGAAATTTCTGAAGAAAATTTCTGCACACAAACGGATGGAGTTATACTGCAAGTGGTTGTTTCCGAAGTGATATCGTAAAAAACATGAGACAGAAAACGTGCCGAAGCTGGACGTCAGTTTGTGTTCACATGTCTAGTTTAATTGCCTTTAGAAATTCTGCATGGACATTCCACCAGAGAAAGTTCTCGGATGTCTGAGGAAGCACAAGCGGGATATGGAAAAAGATGACAAGTATGTACCATAAATTGATTTATTATTTTTTTTTGTTGTGGATTTAAGTGATGTTTGACTCTTTCCTGTCCGAGGACTTTCCCCTTGACGAGTAAAATCGTCTGGCGTTAACCAGAGTTAGATAATCAAGTCTCCATAGACCTTTATCATAAATGGCGGACTTAGCACGGAAACGAGGTACGTGTGCTTTTCAAACAAAACAACAAACCTGAAGTTAAAGTTCTGTCATGGCCGCCAAAGAAGAAAATGTTGGGTTTCATTAATTTTTCGTTCATGCTTTTTGAATTGCGTTTAGATGGCGTCAGAGAAGGTAAGCCGAGAGTATTTCTACCACCAAGAAACAAAAAACAAAACAAGCATCGCTTTAGTTGGACAAAAGAATGTAAACTCATATTGCATGCATGATAAACACGCTCGGAAGGTGCTGCAGCGAATTCGGTAAACTTATGCTTTTCCAAAGCACTAACGATAATGAAAACATTGCAATTAGTGACAGTGACTCCAGTAAAACTAGTGAGCAGCATGTGCTGAAGAATGAACTGGAACAACTTAAAAGAACTACAGTTGCGTTGACAATGGACATTGAATCTCGTGGCACTGCTGACACAAATGTTTTTTTTTTTTGTTATGAAATTAAACCAAATTATTAAATAAAACATGGAAGACCGAAAAACATTAGACACATTAAACGACTTTTTTATGTTTATGTTCAGGGTAGGACAAAATATGCCCTAAACTATAAGAAAAATATCCTTCGATTACAGTTATTATAGAGTGTGGTTTCTTAACTTGTGGTTTCGTAATTTTTCGAGTTTAAAGAGCACAGAAGCACACAACACTTACAAACCATTATAATTTAGAAGTTTTGATGAAATTAGAACTTCTGTGTTACTGACATAGAAACTTTTTCATGCCGTGGTGTTTCAACCAAAAGTGGCTAGATGTCAAGAGCTTTGTTGGCTTACTCTCAACAACCCCGCAAATATGTTTGCTTCTCATTTTAAACGTGTAAAAATGTTTCTTAATGGTAGAAATAGTTTCGACTTACTATCTCTGAAGTTATTTAAACACTGTTGAAAAAGAATGAATCACAGAATGGATGAAACCCGACACTTTCCTTATAGGCGCGACCCTTGAAAGACTTTACTTCAGGATTGTTGTTTTGATTGAAAAGCACACGAGCTTCGTTTCCGTGCTAAGCCCGCCATTTTTGTAAAAGGTCTATAGCACGCACTGATGGTCAGTTTTGATAGCCAGTTTCGCTTTGTGCGAACGTTTCTGTCGGTCGAAGCCGTATTTCCTTTTGTCTAGCCAAGTTATAAGGGTCGACCACTTTCCTTACGCGCGGCCTAGTCCCTAGTGTATCATGGGTAAATCCAATCCGTAAATAATTTTCATTCATTGACCCCTTCCTCCGCGATCTAGTCTCATCATATTGGTGGTCATGCCTAACGCCAGACGACTTTCCTTTGAAATTTACTATGTTAACTATGTTAAGCTTGTGGAACACCACATTTTAGATTTAGGGTGTTTGTTTTCTTTCATGATTTCTAAGAGGTGTTTCGAATATATGACGTGAGCCAACGGGCCGTTGACAATTGCTGTGATGAAGTCCTGAGTTAACAGGTCGTAAGCTAAGCTTAGCGATAAATGAAACGTGGTGTTCCGCAGACGACTTTGCTGGTCAAAGGGAAGACTCCTGACCAGTGCGCGCATAAAAGCATTTTATTGTATGTGAAACAAAACTAAAGGTTATTTTATTGCGGAGATCTCTAGGAATAACTGAGAAACACCTTTTGCAGTTTTGAATTTGCGGTTGCGGGTTCCAGTCCCGTCTGGAACTCAGAGTTTTTCTGAGTCCATGGCGTTGCACAGTTTGATCAGCAAAAATTTTCTAAGACCCTTTACAGTTTTTTGGTATCTTGCTTAGTTCTTGAAATTTTTAGTATGTTTGGTACGTAACGGAGACAATGTGTGACGTCAGTTGGTTTCTAATCTGAAAGTGAATTATATCTTCAAAATTATTCCGCGAAATCACTTGAAACTTGATCAGCGTCCTTCCACCGAGAAGGTGAGACTTGATCCCGGAAGGGGGGCTCTCATCGCCGAGAATAAGTTCACACCCGGCTCAGTCCCAGTTACAATTTCAAATCACGCGCAAATTTGCCATGGTTTGCTTTTTTTTCAATCTTGGTACTGATGTTGGATCACTTCGCCTATTTCTAGATGTAGAGACCTTGTGTTTACTCGACAAAAGAATTCTCTTAAAGGTACGATTATTTTGATGGCTGTTTGAGGTAGTGTCACTTCTGGGTTTTTACTGAAGGTTTACCTTAATGCTCAACACGAACTTAGTTCATGTGGGAGTTTGGTAAATCTCAGACGACTAGTGGACGTTCGTCAAGCTCGTTCTCTCAGAAAAACGAGTCCCGTTTAGGGCTCAGAAATCGTTTTTGTGGGAACTGGAACTGTGGAAACGAAGTTCCAAGTTTTTCTTTTCTCTTCTTTACAGACGTTGAGCTGAACCCTGACCTGAACAAAGCTTGCAAAAAGGATATTAGTAAATTCTGTCACAAAGTCACGAACAACGACCAGGTCATTCCATGTCTGAAGCGAAATATTAAGGTAGGTGGTTATTCTGCTATGATATATTTGTGGGAATGGCGGTGGTCTTCATTCTTTGAAAGCAAACAGTGTATGGGGACTAAGTGGGAAAAGACGGAGACTTCCAATTTAACAATGAAAAAAGTGAGCATAAATAATTAAACTAAGAGTAACCACAGATAATTGTGCGTTCGAAGCTTATGGAGGCAGAAAGTGAGATGGGTCTGTAAATATCTATGAAAGCGATAACGCTTGTCCAGTTCCCTAAAAGTTCTTTTTCCGTAACACAATACCTTAAAAAGCAACCGGGCTAACGAAAAAAGGCAGCAAAACAAACCAAATAAACATTACATCGTAAATGAAAATTCTAAATGCTTGTCTTGAAACAAACATTTCACTTGCGAAATATAATAATCTCAATCTCAATAATCTTTTATATAATATATACTTTTCGGTTTAGCTGAACTGAAGATTCGGGTTTTTTTTTCAATGAGAGTTCCATTAACAATCCCTAATTTGCCCTTTTTACAGGATCTATCTGAAGATTGTGAAGGATATATCGTAGATCTAGAAGAAGAAGCTGCTCTTGATTATCGCTTAAATAAAGCGTTGGCAAAGGCTTGCGAGAAAGAGGTAAGTATTTTGATAACTATGATGCTGTAGTGAGGTTTCAATTACACTAAACCAACTTACTTTCCATACTGAATCTTGTACGAAAACAGAGAATTACTGTTTGCTATTACACTTTCTCGGTTCCGTTCGTTGGCCTAGCACCATTTAATTTAGCTGAAAAATAAAAAAAAGAATTTAAGAAAAAATTGTATTATAAAATAATAATAATAATAATAATAATAATAATAATAATAATAATAATATAATCATTATAATATATAATATATAAATATATATAATATATAAAATAATACATAATAATATATAAAATAATAATAATAAAATATAATTATAATGATAATTATTATAATAATAATTATTATAATGGTGATTATGATAATTATTATATATTAATAATATATAATAGATAATAATTGTGTTATTAATAGTTATACTAAATATAATGATCATAATAACAATCAATAAAAGAAAAGATTAGCGACCGCAGTAATTTACTGGCAATAATTACTGTTACCGTTGTCCAGCCAATTGTTTTTTTTGGTGGTAACTTATGGTAAAGTAAATAAATAAATAAATAAATGAAGAAAGAAAGAATTAAACATCGTTCACCGTAGCTATTTTGTACGACTACAATGCCGAACTTGAGGTTCGAAGTGAAAGGATCAGATTACTGCGCTTCCGCAAGATACCGGGCAACACGCATCAGATCACTTTTCATACCGTTATAGCGGAGTAATTCGCTCCGAATTCGGCTAGTGTTTCGTACAGAATCATTGTATAGCGGTGTAATTGAAACCCTTATCCGATTTGAAAATAAACAGATTAGAAAGCAATCCGGTTTATTGTAACTGGCACCTAAGATAAGGCTTAAAATGCTTATGGAATTGAACATGTACAGTAATGCCATTCAACTTTGCCAAGTTGAAAATGTTTTTGAAGTAGATCCGTACAAAGGAGTATAGAAACCTAATAATTGATTTTTTTTTGTTATTAAATCAAGGTCTTCAAATACTCAACTATAGTCCGTTTAAGATTTCTTCAATGATGTTTCTTTATTACAGTCGCCGTCGTTTATATGCAATTCCTTTTTGACAACTCGATTTTTCCATATAAGCGAACTTTGCATTTAATCGGATTCGTCGCCAGGATAGCGCATTCAGCAAAGTTCATTAGAATAATGCAAAAATTATCAAAAATAACCAAAGCTAAGAACTTCTAGCGAAGAGGAGAGCTTTTTCTTTAAGAACGTCACCGGAGATTGACAGGGTCGAAAGCTTAGCGATAAAATAAGACGTAGTGTTCCACAAACGTAATACAGTTATCAAACTATCACCTCGCGAAACTTCAAAGGATAGATTTTTCACTTGACGACTGCACGGGTAGAATCAAAACAAAACATGCCGGCATGTTATGTTCAGCGGCATACCCATACGATTGTCTTTTGTCTGGGGGTTCCCTCGCGTTTGAATTTGGTCAGGTGCAACAGCGTTCTCCTGGTAGAAATATAAGGGAAGTACCGTTCCCCACGTCACCCTGGAATACATCACTGCCGAAGACCGCCCAACTGGAAAATCCTAAGCGTGTTCCTTCCATAATCAACTCTACTTACGTGGCTCGCCCTTGTTCTCTCTTCGAACTTCGAATATCAAACGCCACTTAATTCCATCCTCTCGTGGCAACAACGTCACCACGTTTCGCCTTCATTGCCAGATCCTTTGATCCGTACTCTCTTCTTTTCCAGGTTAATCGGCTTTGTAGCGACGATGAGCCTGGGCATGGAGATGTCATGGAATGCTTGAAAGAAAATTACAAGGACATCAAGGCTCCCGAATGTAAACGAGTAAGTTTTCAATTAAGAAGGCTCCTGGTTTGTTCAGTCTAAGTGTTTACCTCAGTAGCACTTCTGACAGTCATGTTTACTCAACTTTCTTTCAAAGCATTGCAAAACTATACGTTACACGATGTATTTACCAAACGTCCTTCTGTAATTACCGAAGATGTTTTTAATCCTCTACCCCTATTCTGTCCAACACTCAAATATCCGACCTATGCTAAAATCTACGCCATAAAGCAACTCAGGAAATGGCTTTTTTGCACGTGTTACCGGTCTCGGTTCCTTTCTAAATGAAATAGTAAAAGTCGCCCGTGGCAGGGAAGGAGTTAAAGGGGTTAAAAGTTGTCAAAATAGCTTTCTTTAGTTTGAGCTGCGAAACAAGAAGTTATTGAAGATTTCTTTATGTAGCCGGCCTTCGAACTTCAAATGGCGTGCCAAGCGAGTGCACAAGGCTTTCAGAAAAGCTAGAAACTAGATTCAGGTCACTATTTAGTGTCAACTATCGGCCTAATGCTTTAAATTCGTGCGATAAACAGGCTTACTGTTGTATGTTTATGATTTTTTAAAACAGGAAGTTAAAGAAGCGTTAGTCGAAGAGCGAACTGACATCATGGCAGATCCTCTGTTACACGAAGCATGTGCAGCTACCGTACAGAAATTCTGTGATCATGTTCGTCACGGCAGAGGAAGAAGTATGATTTTTCTATTGTGTTTTCGTGAATAATAGTCTTAATAATATACATGAAAAATTTTATCAATTCAGATTTCAGATCGACTGAGAGCGGTGTAATTTCGAGGTAATACACTGCTCAGAAATCGTAATCAAGTGCTAAAAACAGGTAATACTGTGCAAATTGCATGGGGCAAGGTGGTTTATGGTACAAACGACCTAAAACGTCGGTTTACTTCTGAAATTTTAAACAGTGAACTAATATTTCGAGCGTAGGCCTTTTGAAGAAGTTAAGCA
>JBAHVQ010220339.1:0-11148 GCA_036872915.1 Nanipora kamurai
AGTTATTATCCAATTTAAGTGCACGAGAAATTCTCGCGACAACTTAACGCTATCCGTGAGGATGTGCAGTGTTTCAGAATCATCCTCATTACCCTGAGGATGATTCTGAAATAGAAGATTTGAATGGTTTATTCCATAAAACATCGGGTGATTGGATATATTTTGTACATCCGCCAGGCACAATGACTGCATCGACCTTCTTTGCATTGAGGGATTGTACGACGCTATCTTCCATATGACACTCGTATTAAAAACAATCATCGGTTTGAACTTCGTACCATCAGCTTTGGCCGCTAGACAAACTGAAACTCGACTTTTTTCATGACCAGTTGTTTTAAGAGTAACAGTTTTTTTCCCTGTTGTATCGCCTGTGGTTTCGGATACCATATCGCTCCAAACTGGTGTCTCATCCATCGCAATTATATTGCACGGGCTGTAATTATTTCTTGACTGCAGCCGTCTAACATGTAATACGTAGGACACACTTTTGGCAACCAAACGATCGGGATCTTTTTGGGCTGCAGAAGTTTTCCGGAGCAAAGAGAGATGATTACGGCGCATAAAGTTTTTTAGCCAACCAGTCGAGGCCTTGAATTCTTCCTCATAATTGATATCGTCTGAACCCGCCGCTTTATCTCAGCGTGTACGATTGACCTTTTTTCATGATTAATTTCCTCGACACCCTTCAACCTCTTTCTCGTCGATGTATAATCCAGTCTAGAGCGACATCATCTACAGCCTAGAATTGCGGTTTTCTTCCCCCACCTTCTACGCGCTAGCGTTTCTTTCCTCCCGAAGATGCATCAAGAGTTAAAAAGGATGCTTTCTTTGCCCGCCATTCTCGTATGCGGCGTTCATCCACATCGAATCTTCTTGCCGCCGAACGATTACCACTCGCCTCTGCTTCGGCGATTACGTTTAGTTTGAACGTAACTGTAAACGAGCGAATTCGTTTTCCTTTATGCGAAGAAATTGTCTAGAGATCGCACATTGTAGCAGACATGATCAGTTTTAATTCAGCTGCCTGAGGAAAGAGTAGGGAAACTTGATACCCCATTAAAAGAGACAACGGTAACGAAATTTGATATTTATGCTGCACAATATTGTATATTGAGTGATTTAGTAATGGCTAGAACAGAACCAGTGGAATTTATGATGGTTTACAAGTTAAGATTTGAAACAGTCATCCGCGGCCATCACGTTTACAAAGCAACCTGGAATCCCGAAATAGGTGAACTCCTGGAATGCCACGAAGACACCAGAAAAGAAGCGAAGGATTATGACGAACACGCTGTGGGTGTTTTTAAAACTTCAGCCCAAGGAAAAAAGATTGTTGTCGGGCACGTCCCTATGGAATTTTCAAGTCTACTAGATTATTTTCTTAAGGCGGACGAGTCAAATACACTCGTAGCTAACGTTACGGGAAAGAGAAAGCGAGAAGTTGGTCTGGTGGTTCCCGCTAAATTCATAGCATGCACGCAAAATCAACGACATGCGCAAGTGTTAGACGCACAATTAATCAAGAAGAAGGACAAATTTAAACATTTAGAACTTTTGTATGAGTCCGGTTGTAAAAAGATATGGTAAAACTAAACATTAAATATTTATACTGACAATGATCTACTTTCTCAATCGTGTTATAACGCGTTTATTTATTAAATCTCAAATTGGCGTCGCGGCGCTTATTAAATTATTTTCGTTAGAGATGCGGCGCTTAATCGATTATTTATGGTATGTCGGATCTAAGTTGTAACGAAATCTAAATTCCCTCATGGATTCGGGGGTATCATGCGTACAAAGATTACTGGCAAATCAAGATTGGGCAAGTACTGGATTTGAAGCATGAGCCACGAAATAAGCAAGACAAGAATGCTGTTGCTGTGGTAAAAGACGGGGAAGTGGTTGGCCATATACCTAAGGGCTTAGCTAGTACAAAGCAAGGAACAGGTATAATCAAGCACTTTCTAACGAAACAGGCAGTGAAGCTGAAGTTAAGGTAGTTGGAAAGGCTGTCAATCGTGGAGGGGGATATGGTATGGAAGTCTCTTGCATCTACAAATTTCAGGGTCAGAAAATATACATCGAATTACTAAGGAAACTTTTGGACATTGACAATAATTTATCTGTCAGAAATGAAACAAGAAAAAGACACGCAGAACTTGAAGAAAAGAGTAAAAATTCTAAAGCTAAACGACGCTAAAGAACCTTATATTCTTTCTTTCGCTTTGTGCAGTCATCTGTGCGCGACTTTATAATAACAATATAATCAATAACATGATGCACGCAACTTGGATGTTGTGTTCTACACAAAGTGTATTTCCGTCTACTGTATTTCCGTCTGTAAACATTTTTGTACTATTTAGAGTGACCGTATTAACGGGCTGATTTCTTTAGTTCGGGACTCTACAATATGGCCGTTGGCTGTATTAACGGGGTGGCCGTATTAACGGGGTAACTTTATTATAAAATATGTTAGTGTTTTGCTAGGACAAAAAAATAACCGTATTATCGAGGTGACCATATTAACGGGGTGGCCGTAAGGCGGGGTTCCACTGTACAACAATTAATACAAGTGGCTTTCCGTATTGATTTGGTTTTATATTATTCAATGAACAAAATAATCCACTGGATTTAGTTAATATACAAAAGTCTTGTTTGATCTAAGATGTCTTTTTAAAATGCTATAAAGAAGACACTATAAGGCCACATAAAAAATAGTTGGTTAGCGACCTTAGCTTTTGCCAAAAAGTGGGCGGGCGAATTTTTTTTAATTTATACTATTTTTTAACTGCTTGGTTTTAGGTCCGAAACTGGGTTTACTTGCATGCGCAGTACAGATATTTCTTGAGCTTTTTTATATATTTTCACCAATATGATACATATCGTCAATTTTCGCACGCTTATATATTCTAGAACAAGTTTTTTTTTACAGTCGTGGCAATAGAAGAGTTCCGAAAAATGTTAAGCAGTTCATCTCCTCGCTTTTACCAGTTGATTTGATAATCCGTCAAAATATTGACAGCTTCCTGAGTTTTGAATTGACCAGACTACAGGATTGGCCGATTTTCAACGGAAACTCATGATTAACCAATCATAGTGCTTTTGAAATTCAGAACTCAGGAAGTTGTCAATATTTTGAGGAAATATCAAATCAACTGGTAAAAGCGAGGAGATGAACTGCCTGACATTTTTCGGAACTCTTCTATTGCCACGACTGTAAAATAAAAGACTGATTTAAAGATTTACTATATCATTTGAAAGTTTATATCCAGCACATTTGAATTTATTAACCCAATTGGCTACAAAATACTGCATATTTTAACTCAATAATGTACGTATAAGACACATATAATTGTGCCATTGGAAGAATATGTTAAGCAAAATGTTTTACGTCAAACGTATCTGATACATAAAATGGTTTAATACTCGGCCGGTAGTAAGACACAACCGCAACTCTCTTTTTTCTTCCCGTTTTACAGAATACGGTTCGATCTATTAAAAAATATCCTTCCAAATTTGGCTGAAACTAACGAAACACAATTTTTTTCGACAATAAATTGGCTTTCTATATACACGAGAAAGCCACTCTCGGAAGAGCGCACTGCGCATTGCTTTAAACATGGTTGCGAAATGGTACAGAGGTAATGTACGGTTGAAATCTTATCAGTGTTCAACAATCACTTTTGGTTCGATTTTTTCCCCCTTCTAGCAATTGCACCTTTCTTCAGCTGAACACAGTCCTGGCACTGGGGATAGTAACCCTCCTTTTCTAAAAGGTCGTCTGCAGCACCACAATGTATACAAATTAGTTCAAATCCTGCAGAGTAGTATGTGAATTCAATATCCGAACGACAGGAAAGATTTGCTCGTACATGAACATTCTGGATAACACTTGTAATGCTGTTCTCATCCTCTTCATCATCTTCCTCATCCTCATCTTCGACACTTAAGTTACCTCCACAGCTGAATAGGATTGTCTCCAACAACACTTCAAGCTCATCACGTTGTTTCTTCGACAGCTTTTTCTGCGCGTGCATGCAACGCCACTTTCCGCAGTCTTCGCACTGTATAACAATTCCCAAGTTTTTTGCAGTCTGGGCTGTCGGGTTAAACGGACACTTGTGCCCTTTCTCCAAAGCAGCCTTAGTAGATGGCAGGTATTTCTCTGTAGTTTCCACCTACATAAAACAAAAAATTGAAAATAATCCGAGACACTGTACATATCATACAGATATTAGTTCAATCAATTGAAATATGTATATTTACCTTTCCGTACAGTTCATTAAACTGTTTGTATTTCTCTCCTGCTGGGATAGGATCTAGCAGATGGTAGATATCTTTGAAGATTTCCTCTGGCAGACGGGGAGCTTGGCATACTTTACATGTTGACTTGCCGCACTTCAGGATACTAAACATGTATCTAAAAGTACTAAATCGGTAGTTGGACAACTGCTGGAGAACAACAGGTATAGAACAGCCTCTTGTGCTCAAGGTATCTTGGTTTCTATCTATGTTCCACAGTGCATCAGCAAGTGTGTTGACAAATGGTAAACCAAGTGACTTTACACAATACTTTGACCAACCTAACGACATCCCTTTCAACCACTTCAGAATATCATTCTTGAGCTTGTTTTTGCCCTGGTGATGGGTTTCGTCACACAGAGGAGGTAGAAAAGATGGTATTGTCGTGCTACGCATACAAGCAGCAGTCATCAGGAAATGGTTTACACTCACAGTAGCACTTTCAACATTTATCATGTCATTCTGCCGCTCTTGAGCCAAAACAAATTTGATAAATGGTCCCAAATGTTGTACCACGTTGCTTATTTTCGAGGTGGGCGAAACATTTGTTAAGTTCAGTTTAGAATTACCTGCCAACACTTTGACGAATACTTGGCAGGCGTCGTCAAACACCGGCTCATTGTCGAACATTCGATTCGAAAATTCGTCGTAAATGTCTGCTAAAAAACATCATTCTCCACAGCGCAACCATACCACTCTTTCACCGACGTGCTACACAACCTCACGAGTTATTGTAGCTACAACAAATGGCATTTCATAAATTTTATTTGCATAAAACATGAAGAAAATCAACATATTTTATTACACAAAATGGCGTATGAGCCGATATGCATAGCGCATGCGCTACGGGAAAACATTGCCTCTGTGTACTAGACTTCCAGCAGATTAACGAGGTCCGCTTGTCCGCGGGACGAAAGTTGCGAAAGCTCATGGTTTTTATGGTCAATAAAAGTTGGGTTTTTTAAATAAAAAATAAATAAAATCCCGAGCGGGCACTTTTATGTTGGGGGGGGCGAGGATGCTAACCAACTATTTTCTTTTTATGTGGCCTAAAGGAGCTTACAACCCCATTCTTGGACCTGATTAATGTTCTGTAGGTTTCTTTCAAGTTCAAAAGTATACGCATCAATCATCTATAATAAAAATTAAAACAAATCACTATCAGTTGTAGAATAAGTTATTCATGCATGTCTATAGAGATGCCTTGCGGCACAATTACGGAATGGCCATACAGTTTCACGTTCTTCAATTGTTAATCGAATAATCGGCGATCGAATATAATGTGAAATTACCCCAAATTGAATAATTTCGTTCTTCAAAACTACGCAATATTCGATAAAGAACAACAATTCCACGTAATTCCATTTTTGTTCTTAAGGTTTGAACTGTTTTTAAAGAGTTTCCTCTCTTATTTTTGATTTATGAAGTGGACGGTTTTTCTTCAGACAGCGGGGATTTGGCTTAATAATAATAAATAATAAATATGTAAATTTTCAATTTTAAATCAATTTGATACCTTCTGATCACAAAAAATATTATTGCTTACCTTTCCTCTGTCTGTACTGGTCGTAGCGTGAAAATCGAACGCCCAATGTTTGAGATATAGCCATTTTAGCGACCCAACTCCGTATTTCGCCATTATATTCCTTGTTGACCTGGCTGAGGTTTACTGGGTGGAAGACAGAGCTACCTTACGCATGCGCACTAAAAAACGAGGACACTTTGTACCCCTGACTGACCCGTCTGTTAATTTCCTATTCTGTGGCTAAAAGTGTCCTCAATTGGCCAGCGTCTTCTCGGTAAATCGTCCGACGAGTAATAAGACATAAAAACATTCAGAACTATCTTCCGATGGGAAGCTTGTAAAAGATGTCCGAACTTAGTCAAATCTTCGGTTTACCGACAAACGTTTTCAACTCACTAAACTCGCTTTTCTCTAGAGTTTGGTCCCATGTCCCTTTTCCATCTCATGATACACGTCTTGCATGTGATTGGTTGAGGAGGGTTTATGACATACCAAGCTAGCGGACTTTTGAGGACAGTTTTCAGAGGTTCATCCGCAGTCGAGTTATATAGAGGTCAGTGGATTAACCCAATCTCGTTCGCAAAGCCTGCGTTCCTTTTGGACTCCCCAAGGAACACGAGGCTCTGGGATAATCCATCGCCGGAAGTATTTTGATTGGCTGGCTATAATTGAACTAATCAAAACTTTTTCCGCAGGATATAAACTAACATTCACGTATTTATTCGTAAAAACATACAAAAACAAATAGAATGTTGTCATTTTCAAGGAGCAAATTTTTCAAAACGAAGCGGTCACGGCGACATACACCCCGAAAAAAGCATCATCCGACATAGTTTTTTCCTCCAGGCGACCATCATGTTCACCTTTTCGGTGACAAATCTATAAATGAAGGATTTGTTGCAACAATCATCAGGTTAAAGGAGATTAACATGTCTGTCCACGACTAACTCTCGAAGTCCATTTGCCGTTCTTGCGCGGCTAAAATATCAACCCTTAAAAACAAGATCGATATATTTCAGAAAGTTTTGTGGAATCAGATAAGAAGCAGCAAGCAGAATTGTAGTTCGCGAAAAGCAGCCAGCAAAAGAAACAACAGTCAACCACCATCTATCTCACTTGGTCCAAAAAAGGCAAAAATATCTGATAGTCGTGCGTTACGGTTGTTAGAGCAAAGTTTTCAAAGCATCGCCCAATAAACCATGGTCAATGAGTTCCGTGCCGAATCTCTTAATCTTGTCCAGCCATTGCCTCCATTGGTTCAGCATGCTTCAATGTTTAAACAGCCGAGAATTTTGCCTGTGACTTTGCCAAAAATTCCACCAAGTTGTCGAGCCCAAGAAGTTGAAGAAATTGCGTTTCTATCCACCTGCGGATTGCGAGCAATCAAGGTGTCTCAAAAAATAATGAATTAAGTCTTATTTCTTTTTTTCTTCAAAGTAAAATCGATTCAACTCGGTGAAATTGACTACGTAAACGTAAACAAACATCCAACTCTTTATCCTTTGTTATAGAATCCCTAATAAGTTGCTGTTTGATAACCTGCCTGGTGATCTAAAAAAAAATAGAACTTCCAGCTTGAATTCAACCCAAAAGGACAGGTTAATTGAAGAAATTGTTAAGGGATCTCTAACATTCATCATTTCCAAGCCAACATTTATGCAATTTATTATGCAACTAAACATCGCCGAATCACACACAAGGTGCCACGTATATATGCACGTAGACGCTAAGCTTTATATTACGAATCCTGTAAAGAGGGTCATAAGAAAACAAACTTCAAGTTGCAAATTTGTAAGAGTTGCAAACTACACGATAATACAATTTTACCAAGTATTTTCACATGTTACAGGGGCAAATTATTATTTGTAACATGCCATATTGTAATGCAAACTGTGTCTCAACGTATCAGTTAATAATCTCCTTTTTACTAGGGACCGACGGCTTAATAAAAATTTATTTCTGTACAGGGCTTGTTCGTTTTCCAGTTCTGCTACACATAGAGTTGAACATGCATTTTTCTTTTTCTAATACACTCATATGAATAACATTAAAATCTGTCGTACGTTTTTCTCTACAAGAAACGGTAAGTTCATTCACCACATTTTTTTATTACAATAGCCTATTATTACGAAATGCCTCCTTTAAATGATCGATCATAACAACAGTTTCATTCGTCACGAAATATATGTTGACTACTTTGTATTAAGCCACGTTGTCAATGAAGGCAACTGACTGGGAAAGCATGCAAGGGGCCCTATGGTCCCTGTGAAATGAGACCATATCTGTCAAAGAAAATATGGATGTCGTGGTTTGTAAAGAAACATGAATGAACTAAATTAATATTGGTATCTTTGGGTTTTGCTGACATTTCAGAGATTCAGCATTTAGCATAGAATAACTCAGAGCCAAAACAACTTTAGGAATCTTATGAATGATGTTGGAGGTTGCTTAACAGCTGATATTAAGAAAGTGGTCAAGACAAAAGGAAAACCATAAATTGCTTTTGATAATTTTTTGGTTTGAAAATTCTTACAAACATCATTTTACAAAACCACTAGAACTCTGACATGCATTGGATTGCAAAATTCATGGTGTTTGACCGAATACCATCCAATAATTTAGATGACTTCTGGTTTCAGACATTAGGTTGTTTGAGAACAAGGAGTACCTCTTCTCAGAAAAGGAACTGAAAACTATCAAGTCAAAGTTCGGCACCCTTGGTATTAAAGTGTTAATTGAGTTCTCTCATTGCCTACATTTATAGCGTGCTTTTGTGCAACATATTCCACACAGCTATACATGTAAATTGCTGCAACAACTTGTTATTTGTGTCATCAAAATACAGTATAGATTGAAATAGTTTTATGCCGATTTGTACAATATGCAGTTGGTTTGAATGTTTGCATTATGCACAGACACGGGTAGGAGACACATGATTAAGACGGAAGATGCAAATTGTAGAGGGTTCAATGGACGACAGTATACTCCCCCAGAAAATTATGGAAGATTAGTTAATGTATCTGAAATAAGCAGATGTAATCATTTATTAAATTGGATACCTTGACCCCAGATATATGTTGAGCAAAAGACCAGGTTAATTAGATGTCTACTGCCTGGGATAGGCCATAATTCTGTAACAACATGATCTGAAGATCATGTCAACAAGGGAAGTAAATTTCAAATTTACTTTGGATAATGCCATATTTTCTTAAATCATTGCCTCCTTAGACTATGTAAAAATATACAGGCTTTCAAAATAATACTTACCATTTTCTCCAAAAATTTAAGAAAAAATTGGCTTTCAAAATAATACTTACCATTTTCTCCAAAAATCTAAGAAAAAATTGATACCTAAAAATTACTGATAGGACAGATTACATTGAGTTAGCCCTAATACAGCTGTATTAGGGCTAAAATATAACGTCTTATTACGGCAAAATCGAGGTCAATTTAAGGTGTTTATCACATAAAACATAAAAGAATATCTGAAAAATTAGCTCATATAACGATAATCCAACTTTTGTTGTCTGTTGGTCGGTTGCCTGCTTGCCTTCAACCCACTGGCATCTACTTCAATGAAAATATTTTTTGCGACAACTGATTTTTGTAGTGAATTTAGCGATTTTTTACCGAATCGCAAAAGTTAGTTGTCGGTCTAATTTCAGCTCGCTAAATTTATCCTATTTCTCGTTTAAATCTTAAAAAATCGCTCATCTAGTTGCTCGCTAAATACTGATCTTATAAAATCATTAAATTTCACTATTGGAAAAAGTAGTTGCTTTAAGGTACGTATTCTTTCAGTTTACTAATCTGATCGAATAATCGCATTCAATGAAATCACTATTACAAAAGAATCAGACTGTCCCGAGTTTCCACCAGATAAGTGTAAGTCCAAAGTAAAGGAAAGAAGCTGATATATAAGTGACTTTCCATAACTGTGTCTTTTCCTTGAACAACTATACTCTTCAGTGCTTCGCATTGGTGTTCCTTTAATGCAAGATCCCGTTAGTTCAGTTTCTTTAAATGAATGTGAATGTTAGGGTACCAAGAAAAATATCAGTGTTCTCGACTAATAAAGACAACATGTACAAAAAGTTCTTGGCACAAAATGAAATATATGTAATAGTTTATTCGAAAAATGGAAATAAACATAACACCATCAAACTTGTACTCAGAATTCTCGGTTTATTACCTACGCATGCGCTTTTCGTAACCGGAACCATGTTTTTCTGTTTCTGGCGATGGATTATCCCAGAGCGTCACGTTCCTTGGCAAAGTCCAAAAGGAACGCAGGCTCTGGGAACGAGATTGAGATCAACCCGGTGAAGCAGGAAAAATTAAAAGGTTAGTAGACTGCCGAATTTATGATAAAAAATTCTAACGTTTCGAGCTATGGTCCTTCGTCAAAGACTAAAACGAGTTCAGAACACGTTTCACTCTCTGACGAAGGGTCATAGCTCGAAACGTTAGAGAGAAATGGCCGACAGAATGCCTTTCTGGTCTAATAAATTCTAAAAATACGGGAACGATAACTCCAGATTGAATTTTGCAGCCAACCATGGTGGCTGACAAGTAGGTACCCCCAGTTCTTTTTACAAAAACAGTGCTACGAAAACCTTAAAAACGTCAAAAACTTTATCATTTTACGCCAAGTTTCGTTTTTCTGAAACAGCTTTCCATAACCCATTTCAAAAAGAAGTGGTCTTCAACTTTAGCTATTCTTCAGAAACAGCCATTAGTAAAATATGAAGTTATTAAACAAATAAGACAGTTCGGTCGAAAAAAAACGGCACGGAAATTCCTGCTCTTTTTTTGTTTTCCTAGGATGTCCTAAGGTTTTTAACATATCTTAGAGCAAGCTATACGTCAAGTTTGCGAAATGTAATTGCTATAAATATTATTTATTTGAAAGAATTAATGGAGAATGGAAAAATTTACCCAAACACGTAGTAGAGTCGGGAAATTTTAATTTATTTAAATCTAAACTTAAATCATTTATGAACATTTTTTCATTATTTATGTTATATATGTTTTTTTTATGTAGGGATATTGCTAAAATAGGGTCAACCTTCTCGATTTTTCCTTTTAAAGGTATCGTTAATTTGCTTTTGATTAGTTACATTCTCAATACTTTGAATAAATTATGTATGTAAGCAAGACCAGGACGAAAGCTTCGTTAATCTTACATTTGATTTAGATTTTATCATTCAGGGATGTTGTTATTAGTAATAGTAATAGTAATAGTAATAGTAATAGTAATAGTAATAGTTTATTACTTACACTGAATAGCTGTTAAGCTAAAATATAGTGTAGTTTACAAG
>JBAHVQ010220350.1:0-11147 GCA_036872915.1 Nanipora kamurai
AATTTTGTTTCTAACGTTTAGCATAAACAAATTATGCATTTGTTTTCATTATCTAGATAAACTGATATATTTTTCTAGCGTCCTTTGCAAACAAATAGCCACTATGTCGGTCAACATGCACTCTATGTAAACTTTTCACCACGACTGTATATACATGTATATATAGTGGGCTGTCCTTCTTGGCAAATCGTTGGATTTCTTGCTATTTCTATGGACTCTCTCATTCTACGGCTGAAGTAATGACTGTCGGTAGCTAGAAGCGAAGAGTCTTCCCATTTTATCTGATGGTTCAATTCCCACGCGTGTTTAGCTACAGAAGATTTTTCTAGTTGCCCTTTTTCTCAACAACATTTGTGCTCTTTTAGACGAATTGAGAGGTTTCTTCCAGTTTCGCCAGTGTACACAAGGCTACATTCCAATGGAATACGGTAAACTCCAGGTTTTGAGAAATCATCTATTACATCCTTATGTGAAAACAACACTTTATATAATTTGTGTTGACTGCTGTAAACACGCGTGGGAATTGGACCATCAGATAAAATGGGAAGACTCTTCGCTTCTAGCTACCGACAGTCATTACTTCAGCCGTAGAATGAGAGAGTCTATAGAAATAGCAAGAAATCCAATGATTTGCCAAGAAGAACAGCCACTGAACAGCACATGGACGGCTCTGTTCGGTTAATTCTTTTACTCAGTTGTTTTTAGTTTTAGTTAATTAAAATTGAAGTGTTGCTGTCCTGCGTGATTTCTAACAGTTGTTTCCTATATATGACGTGACCCAACGGGCCGATGGCAATTGCTCTGATGAAGTCCTGAGTCAACAGGTCGAAAGCTTAGCATTAAAATAAAACGTGGTGTTCCACAAACTATACATAGTATAATAATTTACATAAAAAAATTTAGACATTAAAAGTTTAAATAAAATATTTGCAAACATAAATAATAATTCCCAATTTTAATTGCAAAAATTTTAGTTATCCTTTTATTATGTAAATTTTTATTACGTAAATTGTTATCTTGTACGAATGTATAAGACAATAGTTCTTTAAACATTATCGTCGTCATTTTAATTGAACTGATGAACTGATGATAATTGTGTTGAATATTTAATCCATACCACTATTCAATATGATGTTATCAACTACAAGCACTTACTTTTGGGCCTCCTTCAATGATTTTGATGCCAAAAATCTCTGCACAGATAGCTGGCTCACAGTCCATGAGAAAAGATATGAGAAGAAACCACCAACCACGAACGTCCAGAATGTCGAACGAATTGTAGGATCTGGATCAAAACTAAAAGAGAAAGCAAAATTACTCGAAAATTGGATACTAAAACTAAAGGATATAATCTTTCAAATCACCATTGACTGATTATACAATAAAGTGCCTCATAAGATACTTAAAGCTATCATTAAGCTTATCTTTAAGGAGACTGAATCACAAAGATCAACCTGAGAATGGACGCAACAACATGAAAATGCGAAAAGATCAAGAAAAGATCAAACAGTTGGTTTCTACTGCACCTGTCCTGAAATATTTCAACTCAAGTGATCCAACAGAGGGCCAAGGTGATGGTTCATGTACCCCATTAAGATTCATCCTTACACAGAAAGGTCAACCAATAACGTCTGCTAGCAGAGCTCTCACTCACAAGAAGATAGAAGATATTCTCAAATTGAAAAAAGAACTGCTCGCCCTAGTATTTGGCCTTGAGCACAATCACGCATGTCTATGGAAGAAAAACTGTTTTGTGGACAGATCACAAGCCATTTATCTCAATTTCAAGGAAACCACTGGCGATTGCCCCAAAACGTTTACAGCGACTGTTACAACGTCTTCAACAGTACGACGTTGAAATCTGTTACAGACCGGGAAAAGAAATGTATTTCCCAGGTACCCTATCCAGAGCTCATCTAAAATCCTGCAAAAGGTCTGAGGCAGAAGAAGAACTGAACATATCCACACAACATAATTCACGTCCGAACCTGAAATCCGTGAGTTGCAGGAAGAAACTGCGAACCATATCATAATGGAACAACTAATTTAACCAATCAAGGATGGATGGCCAGAGAACAGAGACCAAGTACCAAATGATCTACGTCCAGACTACAGTATAGGCGACGAGTTATCAACTCAAGAGGGATTTATATTGAAAGGTCTATAATACCTCCAGGTTCAAAATCGACGAGCAGAGAGAAAGTACACGCTGCACACATTGGTATCCAGGGACGGCTTGAACGGGCCAGAGAAGTGATTTACTGGCCAGGGATGAACAAGGACTTTACCAACTTCATCTCCAAATGTGACATCAATTCCACGCCACACCCCGGACGACCGTGCGAGAAGATCGGCATCCATATATTTACATATGATAACACAGATTATCTATGTACTGTGGACTATTATTCAGATTACTTCGAAGTAGACTAAAGACTAAGACAGCGAGAACTGTTATTGCCAAACTGAAGAAGCACTTTTCAACCCTGAAATTCCGGATATAGTACAAAGTGACAATGGCCCAATTCGCTTTTTTAAACATCGAACAAATAGACCCCTTTCATAATGGCGAACAATTTAAATATTCTTTTATGTGCATCTAAATAAGCCTTTCTGGCCTCGTTCCTGTGTCCCAAATTCAAAAGAATCTTTGCTTCCCAACAAGAAGGCTAATTTAAATGCATATAAAAGAATA
This sequence comes from Nanipora kamurai, assembly GCA_036872915.1. Lineage (NCBI taxonomy): Eukaryota > Metazoa > Cnidaria > Anthozoa > Scleralcyonacea > Helioporidae > Nanipora > Nanipora kamurai. The sequence goes on from JBAHVQ010220350.1 coordinate 2,696, forward strand.
TTTAAAACGGCGGTCAATATGACAGAGGTCTATGGTGTTGTTCACTTTTCCTAGAAATAGAACGAGATGGAAAATGCAATCTTGCGTCGAAAATCGAACAGGAGGTAATTCAAAATGGAAAAAGTTTACAGCGTACACTAAAATCGAATATTTGAGGGAGGGATTGGACCAAATAAGTTCACAAAAAAAATCAAAATCACATCAAATAGCTAAATTTGATCAGGTTTTGATTATACTGTTTTTATCGGAGACTCGGAGGTAAAAGGTTTGAAAACCTCCAGGTTAAAGGGTTAATATCTGAACAAATTGATAAAACGGTTAAAAGAATTTTGTTACACTTAGTGTAATGGTTTGTTGCTGCGTAACATATTACGCGCACCAAAAACCACTTTTCTGACTTAATTTTTTAAGCAAATTTCAATAAACGAAACTTTAAGATAAAATTCGAACAGACAGTAGGCTAAAATGACGAATGTTTACACACCATTTACTGAGGTTAGATATTTAAGTGGCTGGACCGCATAGGGTTAAAATAAACTTGCCGATATTTTTAAAACTTACTTGAATATTTGCGTTCTCTTCATTTGTTTGTTTATTTCCCATACTTTATTAAATCCTCCGACTTCGATAGTTCCTGTAATTAAGACGGATATCATGCCAACACATATAACTAGTCCTTGGAAAACATCCGTCCATATTACAGCCTTAAGTCCTCCCTGGAATCATCAAAAATTAATAAATGAGTGGATTAGTATCTTAATCAACTATCCCGCGGCAGAACCAGACTTATATTATTTTGGTCAACTAATGTCTGACTATGTTGATCCTGCCGGAAACGTGCAATTGCTACATCAATTAACTATTTGCCGGCAGAATCTGACGTGTGTTATTTTCCTCTGGCTAACGCCAGAAAATTTTACTTTTCAAAAAGAGACATGCTGACGGCAAAGGGTTAAAGAAACATTTTAGCAAATAATGTATTAAGTTAGGGCGATTTCATACGTCGTATAATCGTCGAATTAAATTCGGAAAAATTTAATTAATATTAGCTTCATCAGTTAGTAGAGGTAACTGTGTATTCGTTTCATACAACGAATTTGATCGTGTTTTGAAACCAGAGATACTTTGTTCTACTTCCACAACACTAGCAAGAAGACATGATGAACTGATGACAATGCGCATGTAAAAAAACCAAAACTTCAGGCCCAAAACAAAACATTATCATAATTTTTGCATTTCTATATTAGATTGCATGTCGATTGCTTGTGGATAAGCCAGTGCTCGAACCTTCGAAGACCTTTCGTTTATTTTTTTTTGTTTTAATTTATAATGTAAATTTTGTTTGTACATATTTAAATAAATAGATAAAAGTCTATTACATGGCGCCCAACGTGGGGCACTGGCCTTTACCGAACGACCGTAGAATCAACGAGGAGTAATTTTGAACGATGAACGGTCATGTTAAACGAACGAGAAGAGGATCTGAAGCGCCTACGAGCAATTCGCTTGGGAAACCGTGGAGTGTTAACCAAGTACACTAAAGAAGCAATTGGATTGATGAACGTTGGAGACGAACCGACCAGGGTCAAGGAGCGATTATGCACCATTGCCAACTTACTGACGGAGAAAGACAATCGATTAAAAGAGCTCGACGACAAAGTGCAGGAATTATGCGACGTGAGTGACATCGAACAAACCGAAGAGATTTTTTTCTCGAATGTGCGACGTTAGACGTGAAATCACAAAGTTCATGAGTCAACAGATCGATAGGTCAACAAAAATTGCTTCGCCCTTGGAGACAGCGACGAATAAACAAGCGACCTCGGTGAGTCAGGAAGAAATTGCCACCGAATCGAATTTAGGAGACATGTCAACAGGACAAACGCAGCGATCGTCGTCGAAAACATCACTTGTCAAGAATACGCCATCGCCTACCAGATCGAAACTGCCGAAACTCGTGTTGCCAAAGTTTAAAGGTGAAGTAACGAATTATCGCACATTTTGGGAAACCTTTAAGAGTGCCGTTCATAAAAACACCGAACTTACAACAGTTGACAAGTTCAATTACTTATTCTCTCTACTGGAGGGACAAGCTCTTCGTTCGGTTAAGGGACTTGCGGTGACTGAGGATAATTATCAAGCCGCTGTTGATATCTTGCACGAGCGTTTTAGAAAATCGCAGCAAATCATTGCTGCACACATGGATGAGCTCTTGAAAATATCTTCTTGTGACGGGGACAAACCAAAACAATTGCGATTTATTTACGGCAAGGTGAGTGTGAATATACGTGCATTGGAAGCTTTGGGGGTGAAATCAGATTAGTACGGAAGTTTGTTAATACCCATTTTAATGTCGAAATTACCGAGTGATGTCCGTTTGCAAATTGCTCGGAAAACTGAGAAGGACGTGTGGGTGATGAAGGATTTATTGGAAATAATAAGAGAGGAAGTGGAAGCGCGAGAGATGAGCGAGCAAGTGAAGACAAAATAACGACAACAAGAAGCCTCCACCGAGTAAAATCCCATCGGTATCATCTTTGACAACGCAAGGTGGTGGTGGCTTTCCAGTCAAGTGTGCGTTTTGTGGGAAACTACATTATTCAGCTTCATGTGAGACGGTTGTACAAATAAGCGAGCGAAAGGATATATTACGCCGCGATGGAAGGTGTTTTGTTTGTTTACGTATTGGTCATCGAAGTAACCAGTGCTTTCCATCCAGAAAGTGTCGCCGTTGTGGTGGAGCACATCATCAGTCAATATGCAGAGAACTTTCGACAAAGAATTTAGGGCCAAAGAAGCCCAGTGACAAAGTTAAACCTCTTGATACAGTTTCTGTAACTGCTAATCAAATTTCAACGACTACAGCATCTCGGAACAAATGCAAGGTTTTCCTCCAAACAGCAACAACATATCCATATTCCCGAAATACAGATACTGGAGTACCTGTAAGAGTTTTGATGGATAGTGGTAGTCAGGGGAGTTATGTCACTGAATCACTGAAGCAATGACTGGGTCTTGTTCCTGAGAAGACAGAGGTATTAAATTTAAACACCTTTGGTGACGACAAGTTTAGAAGGCAACGGTGTGACCGAGTACGACTGAAGTTACAGGGAAAGATGAAGGACATTGAAATACCAGCACTTCAACTGACAGCAGCTTTACAAAGATTTGCTCTCCTCTGTCAACTAAATTAGTCATTGGTCGTTATCCTCATTTGGATGGTCTGGTACTTGCCGATGAAAGCCTGCTTGATGATTCAGCACCGGAGATTGACATACTAATTGGGTATGACTATTATTTTGATATCATTATGGGAGACATCCAACGAGGTGACCAAGGCCCTGTCGCAGTAAACAGCGAATTTGGCTGGCTAGTCTCAGAAAACGCTCAAACGACGAATTCTGATCAAGAGGAGACAAGTGCCAATCTTATCATTGACATAACAGAACCTGTTTACCCTCACAATTTCCTTGTAAGCAATGAAAGTGATGAGTTGACCAATACTCTGCGAAAGTTCTGGAATACAGAGTCCATAGGACTAGTTGAGCCAAAACAACCAGTTGAAGAAGAATTTCTGAGAGGGGTGCAACTCAATGAAGTCAGCGAACATTATCAAGTGAGTTTGCCATGGAAAGAAGGGTACATGCCAGATTCCAGTGGTTACTCATCATGTGTTAAACGACTGCGACAAAGACATTCACGTCTGAAGAAGGACCCGGAGCTCCATAAGGAATAAGACCATGTCATTCAACTGCAATTGGATTCGCGTATTATCGAAAGGGTTCCAGAACCATGGGGACTTGATGAATCAGTGCATCACTTACCTCACCATGCAGTTGTACGTAGAGAAAGGCTCACCACAAAGATACGCGTGGTTTTTGACGGGTCAGCCAAGCATGGTACCTCAGCATTATCCCTCAACGACTGTCTGGAGAAGGGCCCAAATTTGGTACTGTAACAAAAGTAGTTTGTTATTTATAAGACCCAGACTTCGTGTAGCTAGAAGTTGTATTCGATATATGTTGCTGTCTATATTTCATCTGACTCGTGTTAAGTCCTGATATCATGTTACGTGTCCGTGTCGTCACATAGAGCGACTCGTCACAGGTACCTCATCTTTTCGAAGTGTTGGTGAAATTTCGAGGATTTCCCATTGGAATCACTGCCGACGTAGAGAAAGCTTTTCATCAGATAGAAATAAATCCCGCGGATCGAGGAATGCTTCGTTTCTTGTGGTTTGCTGACATCTCCAAGGATCAACCTGAAATCGTGCAGTACCAATTTAGTCGCCTGGTGTTTGGTGTCACACCGAGTCCGGCCATTTTTCATCCCTTCTACAGCATCATTTGGAACTGTATCAAGAGAAAGAGCCAAACATTGTCGCACAACTTCAAGACTCGTTTTATGTGGACGATTTTGTTGGTGGTTGCAGTAATAATGATCAAGCCCTTGAATTTTATGAGAAATCAAGGAAAATCGTGAGAGAAGGTGGTTCTACCTTGCGAAAGTTGTCCTCGAATTCAAAGGTCTTTAAGGAGAGAGTGGCTGTTGACCAACGACAAACAAGGACCCCAGGACAAGATTTAACGGCGATGGAACCCCTCGGAAAAGAACTAGATATCATGGTCAGCGATAATCCTGTGGTTACCAGGTAAATGAACAGAAGTGCGTTAAAACCATCCTCAAGCGAATGTTCTGGAAATATGACCGAACCTGTCAAGAAGAACAATCCAAATAACAGTTCGTCAAGAGAAGATAACCATTCATCTGTTAAAGTTCTTTGTGTTTCTTGGAACACCGAACTCGATGAGCTCGAGTATGATCTAAGTAATTTGGAGGACTACGTCAAAACTCTTCCTTCGACAAAGCGATCCGTTCTACGACTATCAGCAAAGACTTTCGATCCGTTAGGCCTTCTAGCTCCGTTCACCATCGTCATGAAGACGCTGTTTCAATTTTATGCATGGAAGGAACTGATTGGGACGATCCTTTGGTTGGAGAGCAGTTACATGCTTGGAACCAAATTATTAACGACCTTTACGCAATGAAGACCATCAAAGTGCCACAATGTTACTTCAACAATGCCATTCCTGACAGTGCATCAAGTCATGAACTTCATGGATTTTGTGATGCCTCTTCGAAGGCATATGCTGCAGTGGTATATTTACGAACTGTACACCATAAAGGAAAAATCGAAGTTGCTCTAGTCGCATCGAAAACGAGAGTCGCCCCGACAAGAAAACAGTCAATTCCATGTCTTGAACTCTTGGGTGCAATCATCCTCGCTCGTTTGGTAAGTTCAGTTCAAAGAACTCTTTCCTCTCTGACAGCATTACCTGAAGTAGTTCTGTGGACCGATTCTTACACAGTCTTATGTTGGATCAGAAATCACAAGGCATGGAAGCCCTATGTCCAGCATCGCCTCAGTCAAATACGAAGGCTTACCAGTAAGGATTCGCGGAGATTCTGCCCAGGAGAGAATAATCCGGTCGATTTGCCTTCAAGAGGAAGTAGTGAAATAGATCGGGCAGAGAACAAATCATGGTGGAATGGTGCAGATTTCCTACAGTCCCCAAGAGAAATGTGGCCTTCGGAACCAGTACGTACCAAATGCAACGAAAAATAAGCCAACGCAGAAACATCCAAACCAAAGGCACAACCAGTGCCTTTCGACCACATGCGCTTCGACCACAGTGGTACACCTAAAACTTGTGCCTAATTTCTCTGTACCAACGTTCTTGCAAGCCTTCGTACGTTTTTCTGCACGCCGTGGATTACCAACAAGGTTACTGTCCGACAATGCAAAGACCTTTAAGTGATCAGCGAAAGAAGTCAAAAGAATCATGAGATCAACCGAAGTCCAGCAATATTTGGTTAATAAAGGAGTAACGTGGGATTTTATAATAGAGAAAGCGCCGTGGCAAGGAGGCTTTTGGGAGCGTATGGTCCGTAGCATGAAGCGTTGCTTAAAAAAGGCAGTTGGACGAGCATCACTATCATTTGAGGAAATGCGGACAATACTGGTCGAGATAGAAGCCACATTGAATAACCGGCCTTTGACATACTTATATGAGGATGAACAAGGTATTTCGTATCCGCTTACACCTTGGTCACTAATATATGGTCGCACCATCGCCACGAAACCGAATGATAGACAGTTTGAAATTATCAGCACGAACCAGTCACTGACCTGCAGACAGAAGTATAAACGACTACAGAATCAATTTACAAACCAATGGAGAGGAGAATATTTACAAAGCTTGAAAGAAACCTCGCAAGTACCGAAGGCTGGTTCTGGTGGAAGCATGTTTAAAGATGGAGATATTGTCATCTTGAAGAACGACAAGACCGTACGAGCACTTTGGAAATTAGCAAGAGTGGAAGAATTAATTCCAAGCCGCGATAACGTTATTAGGGCTGCAAAAATCCGTGTTCTTAACAGTGAGGATGGAAGAGCGATTAGCCTGTGACGACCCACACAGCATCTAATACCGCTGGAGTTACATTCTACACCTAAACACGAAGATCAATTGCCCAAAACTGCCATTATTGGTGAATTATTGCGATAGGGCATATTGTTTTAATTTACGTAATTCTCCTTTATCATTTATGTACCATAAATGATACCCCCGGGAGTGTAAGGAACTTTAGAGTGAAGGTTTGTTTTCTTTGCTAGATGTGACGTCACGCATTGGCGCCTCATATATCAGATTGCATGTCGATTGCTTGTGGATAAGCCAGTGCTCGAACCTTCGAAGACCTTTCGTTTATTTTTCTTTGTTTTAATTTATAATGTAAATTTTGTTTGTACATATTTAAATAAATAGATAAAAGTCTATTACAGCCAAAATTAGAACTTTATCATATGTGGTACTTATTTCGTAATAAGGTTGTGCACCTTGCTATACGTATCATACTTTGGTCAGCGGTTATCCCAAGAAAGAATCGGGTTCTCATCGTAACTTCTAACACCAAGTATAATGACCGAATGAACAACTTGATTCAAAATGACTTCGGTTTCTGATCATTGTGGTCAGTTAAGTGGTACTGATATGTCTAACACCTTAAAGAAATTAAATATCGGAAATCTTAATTAATTTTGAAAAGAAAAGATCATACCAGATATAGTTTGAGAACTGTCGGTGCATTGGTTTCCAATCTACATCTCACATTTTGGTCAACCTTTGGTATCCTTACCCATTAAATGGGGGTTCGTTATTTGTTATAAGTTTGGATGGTTCTCGTGAGCAGCAAGGATTTTATCAAGTATGTGTATCCAATTGTTTTTCCTTCAGATGTGTTGACTTTTTCGACTTCTAGGAATTTGGAGTCGGTGTCGACTACCACTACTACGTACTATTCAGTTCTTGGTATTGGAATATCTTCTTTTGGCCATATTTACTTGGTAATGGATCGTTACTGTTTCCCACTGATTGGCATGCGAGGCATTTTTCTATAATTTCTTTTATCTTTTTGTCCTTGTTTGGATACTAAAATCTTTTCTCGTAGCCGACTGTTATTTTTCTGTGTACCCTGATGATCAAGGTGTCCTAGACGTATCGCTTTGTCTCGTAACTTTCTTGGGATCGCCAATCTTGTATTCTTTTAAGAGATGTCTTCTGACTCATCGATGGTTAGTTTGTCAACACATAAGCTGATCAGTTTGAGGTCAGTTTCTTTGTCGAGTAGTTGATCCCTTCATCGTCATTACGATCTACAGATCCACAGAATTCGTGATCACGCCCTCGGTAACAGCTTTCGTAGATCAGTTGACAGAGCACTGCACCAGACTCGCACGGTTGCGGGTTTGATTCCCAGCAGCAGGCCCTAGAGTAGCATTTTCCGCAACAGGTCCTGATTGGGTCTTAAAATATATCATTCTGGGACTTAAAAATTTTCCTCGACATAAATATATATGCATTTTATGTTAAAATAGAAATTTCCTTCACTATACATAAATATGATTTACAAATATTTAGATTGTTCCCAACAGCAAAAGAAATATATTTTAGTACATGTTAATTTCACGCGAATGTTTGATTTTTTGGGTAGCATAACTCTTAACTCTTTCCCGTCGGTATGGGACTTTTATTATTCTACTCTGGCTAACGCCAGACGTTTTACTCGTCAAAGGGAGAGGCACCGCAGAGAAAGAGTTAATGATTATATGTTACACAATTTCTGACTATGTCTACATGTAATCTAATCTACATGTAATCTACATGTAATTTGATCCTGACGTTTGAACACGTTTTATGCATTTGCAATACGCTGGGTTTTTATTCAAACATTAAATGCTTCAAAGATGTTGCTAAATTACGAAAGGGGAGATTACCTGTCTTATACTTCAGTTACTTTCTACATGCAATACTTCTAATGATAAATTCACATTAAACCTACACTGCCGAAGTCAACTGAAAAAGTTGACTCGAGCGGGATTTGAACTCGCACC
>JBAHVQ010220361.1:0-11145 GCA_036872915.1 Nanipora kamurai
TAGATAGATAGATAGATAGATAGATAGATAGATAGATAGATAGATAGATAGATAGATAGATAGATAGATAGATACGAGGGCGTGTTGAATACAAAGTGATAGATAGCTATTGGCTATAGACATATCGTATCCAGGAATCACGAAGAGAATAATTACGTTATTAAAAACTAACCCCGGACTTTGCTATATCTTTTACTGATTTATTTCGGAAAAAACAACCGGAAGATCGTTAAACCTCTGCTCGAATTGCAGGGCATGGAATATTGACTGAGATCCAATGGCCGCTTAGCCAATCATTGCTCCAGTGTTTAACCCTTGAACTCTCAGTGTCCGATATATCGGACACCAAGAACAAAAGAACATTCCAGAGAACAAAACAAAACAAAGAGCGAACAACGAACAAAAGTAAAAAATTCAGACCTTAAAGGGTTAATATTACACGGGATGTGGAAGAGTAAAATGAAAGAGTTGCATCTTTCGATGGATCTTTTTCTTGCTTGATAGAAGTCTACATCACGACTTGATTTTGGACGTATAACGGTATAACCAGCTCAAAGCTAATATGATGATCGACAAACTTGGTTACACGTACCCTGTTTACATTACTTTTATGTGCAGAGTCTTTTTTTGCTTTTTTCTCTAAATTTTCTCTCTCGTTGCCATCATTTACTGTAGTTGTCAAATCTGGTAAAAAAGACAACATTATTACGCGGATTTTGTTTCTAAGCTGTTGGGTTATACATTTGCCCCATGACTATCCAGTTTGGAGTAACCGAGTCACATATGTTTCGCTTTTAATCTGGATCCGTACCATTTGGACAAACAGGGATCTTGTGTGAAAACTTTACCATAAAAATGTTACCACACGCTCACCTGAAGACCAAACTTTTAATGTTTTATCCCAAGATCCACTGCAAAACTAAAAAAAGTACAAGATTAGAGACAGAATAAGTATTCTCATCGCTTTAATAGAACACAAGAATTATTAGATCCCGCCAAAAACTAAGAGCTTCACTCCAGTGTGTGTAAAAAATCTCTCCACCACCTGGGCTTATACAACTTGGTATGAGGTTTAAATGGGTCTGGAGTAAAATTATAAGGCAACAAGGATGTGCTTATAAAGGTAATGAGAAACGTTTTCAAATGAAGCAGGTCGACCACCATATCTTGATGCTAGTCTCCTCACTTAACAAAAAGAAGAGCTAAAGACACTGCAGGATTCAAGAAATTTTATCAAAGATAGTAACCCGCGTAAATGTTGCGTTCTCATCCTGCGTAAAGGTGAAATTTTGAAATACTGTATTCGTGCGAATTAGCCTACAGGGCGCTTAAATGTTTCCCCCCGTGATTGATCAGTTGCCTAACTATTAATTAATTTATTCAATCTCAGTCGCAGCCGACTCGTACATTGCCTAGGCTATACTTCTTTGTGTCCCTGATAAAGCGCTTATTTGTGAGAGTGGAAATTCGAAAACGGTATTAAATTCGAAAGGAACATGTTAATCGATCTCTCATACTTGCTTAACTAGCTGTCGACCCCAATTTGTGTGTACATGACCAAGGACGTAGTGGAGCAGATCTGATAGGGAGGAATTAGCCAATTTGAGGATAATGAAAAAATCAGCTCAAACCTTTTTTTTTCGGACGAAATGGGCCGATGAAATTTGCTAGGAATGCAGCCGACCCCCTAGCTCTCCAATTATGCCACGGATCTACACCGTGAAACGCCCCACCTATCACAATCGCTCCACTCTTAGTTTCAGGAATTACAACTGCATTTTAGAAAGTACACTAACTAAAAATAACGCAGTAACAACCATTACCTTTTTTAAAGATGGATGAACAGCGACACAATCTACACTTCTAGTATGTCCTTTACACGCATAGAGACAACTTGATTTTTCTTTGTGTGGTAACCACTAAAAAATGTTCCAAAAAAAAGTGAGTACTTCCAGTAAAACTAATTTACTACCAGGCATCGAATTTACGAATGAAAAGGGCAAGGCCAGTTTGGCCTTATACATTGACATGTATATCAGAGCATCAAGGTCACTAAGCACGAAGGCCAAAAACGTACATTGTTGGAACCGGGTTTTCATTAAGATTTAGAGTAGGAGGCTGTATGAAAAAGGTAGGAGCTGTATGAAAAAAGTAGGCGGCTGTGTGGCATTGTGGTGTCGAAGGTACCACCATGCTAGGGAGTCCAGGGCATGCTCCCCTGGAAAATATTGAAATTTGGACCCTCTTAAATGGCATTTCCATCCATTTGGGAGAGCATTTTGGGAAATACTACAAAGATAAAAACTAAAATCTAATTGATTTCACCTTTACTTAAGCTTGAACTTTCAAGCCAAAAATTACAATGTTGATCAACACATAAACCGCTGGACATTCTGCACTTCAGCAGTATGACGCCGAGTTCTTCCCCGGGAACGCGCCAAAATCATCTCTTTTCCGCGATGTTTTTAACGGCAAAAAAACTGAATACATCGTTTTAGATAAAGAGAAAAAAAATCAAGAAAAAAATTTAGGTACTTCACTAAGTAACTAAAATATAGCTGGCGGTTGGTCGGGCCGGCGGTAAACCCACTGACCTCTATATTATTGGACTGCAGGTCTCTGATACTTTTGTATTGTCAAGTGTCCACAACTGACCTGCGCCATCTTGGTAAGTCATCCGACAAGTAATCTACATAAAAACATTCAGAATTATCTTCCGATGAAAAACTTGTAAAAGATATCAGAACTTAGTCAAATTTTCGATTTCAATGTTTTTACCTTTCAAAACGCTGTCAGCTCCCTAAACTCGCTTTTTTCTCGAGTTCGGTCCCAGGCCGCTTTTCCATCTCATGAAACACATTTTGCATGTGATTGGTCGAGGAAGGCTTACGACCTACCAAGATGGCGGACTTTTGAGGACATTTTCCAGACGCTCATCCGCAGTCCAGCTATATAGAAGTAAAGGGCTTCTATTGAAAGCCTTGCGGAACCAAACCAGCTTTAGGCAAGGTGGCTGGTCGGTTCAAGTCCCTGCAAGATTCAGTATCCGCGTTTTATATGAGAACATAATAAGCGAAGATTTAACCAAGAGAACAAGTAAACAGGAGTCTTTAAACATTTAAAAGATTAATAAAAAGGTTCAAGTCATTTCTTAAAGGTCTTCCACAACATTTTTTCTGTTCATTTAGATATGACACCGACTTAGGTTGTTAATCGATGGCCTTTATGTGTGAAGGCAGGCCACTTGTAGCAGCGGATTTCTGGAATGGTTGAGAGCATTGTGGCTAACACGTAGGGCATCGACAGCCAGTGGCCGATACCGAAGCCTGTTAACTACGTTTGTGATAGTTAAGCGTGTGAGATTGGAACTTGTGCACACAATTTTCGAAAAAGAAGTTGGAAAGAAAATTTCATGATCAATCTACAATATCAAAGTAAATCGGAAAAGACTGTTGACTTGGGCGAGATTCGCGCCCGCATTTTCTTGTTCCGGACCACTGCCCTACCAGTTCAACTATCGAATTAATTTGAAACAGTATGCTCGTTTAATCCCATTAACTGCACTAGTGATTCTCGCTAAACTTAACGTTTATCGAGGAGCATGTGCAACTCCTTGATTCTTTTTAAATTTTTTATTTAATCCATGACAAATACACGGGTTAATCATCAACTTTCTGTTCATATCACCCTGAGGATTATTCTGTAATGGACAGCCTCAAATGTGAGAGCTTTATATGTTCACATATTCAGGGTTCGTGCTGCTCTTGGAAAATTGAATTCAAGGAGTATTTGAGGAATTTTCAAGGAGGATAGGGGAGTAGCAAAGGGGGGTGTCGCATCCCCAACGTTCTACTTGTCTGTAGAAAACAACTGTTGTCTTAAATCACGCTCACTTCGTCACACACTTCGTAACAAAAAATGTTAATTTTCAAGGAGTATTTAGGAATTTCCTAATAAGGAAGTGACCAGTGCTCTGACCAAACGCGGTGCTGCTTACTGTAGCTTTCCACGAATTGTATTAAAATTCCCTAAGTCAAAATATTTCAGGATGAAATAAAAACAAACATCACGTCATTTTTTGACACAGTCGATATTACTTTTAAGCTGAACAATTTGTTTTACTTTTACTCGAACATAATGTTCAAGGAGTATTCAAGGAGTTTTACAAAAACTGTAAATTTCAAGGGCTTTTCAAGTGCCCTTGAAAGTCAAAACTTGATTCAAGGAGAATTTACGGACTTGTATAAACCCTGTATATTATACGAGAAAATGGACTAAAAACGAAACGTTCTGACTGGAAGGCAAGGAGTCTTCTACGTTGTACTTACACGGGGCAATTTATGCTTTCTGAATACCCTGAAACAGCCGCAGAACTCCCCAGACAATGCGTAGGAAACTTTTAGATTTTGTATTTCAACCACTTGTCGAAAACGTAGAATCTATTTCTCGATTCAAAATTCCTTTTTTTATAGTTTGGAAAGAAACGCATGAATCACATTGTCTCTGAAATATATTCAACAAATAATTATAGTATACAGTTCTAAAAGCACGTATAATTTTCATCTTTTAAAATACAGAATATGAAAGTTTCAAAAAATTTATTCTCCGGTTGTTTGCCAGTCCATAATTCCAGATAATCCCGTGAATGATGTGACCAAATTTCCAAGAGTCAATAAAAAATAAAATTAAGTAGTTTACCTCGCAGATTTTAATCGTTTGATCCAATGATGCGGAGACAAACACAGCCCTTTCATTGTCTTAACAGACACCAAACAACGTATATGAATAAAACGTTTCATTGGCCAAGTCATGACGAAGTATTCATTAACGGTTAAAGAAGAAAAACAAGAAGAAGCAAAGTTAATGGGATAGGATAAAATAGTATTTAATAGAAAAGAGTGAAATAGAACAGAATAGAATATAATACGATAGGATAGGACAGAAGTAGGAATAGGAAAGGTATAGAATAGAATAGTATGGAATGGAATAGTATAGAGTAGAATGGAATAGAATAGAAAAGAACAGAACAAAATAAAATAGGATAGGACAGTATGGGATGTAAATAATAGAGTAGAATGGAATAGAATGGAATAGTGTAGAATAGATAGAACAGAATACAACACCAAATAACACCACACAACACTATACAATACAACAAAAAAGAGTAGACTTAAATTGGCTGATGATGTATCTTGCTGTTCAAACTGTGATAAGCCAAGGGACTCAGGAAAAACTCTGAGCTCCATACGTGCCTAAAACTCGCAACCTTCTGAATGTTTGCAAGAAGCTGTAACCATCGACCCAAAACTCAGATGTTAAGGTCCCAGAACTTTGGGTCCAGTTGTTCAAAAGGCGGTCATCTTAATCCGGGATTAGTAAAAACGTTGCAGATGAAATAATGTAAACGTAGGACACGATGTACTGGCATTTTTTGGTTCATATATCATATAAAAGGAGAAAAGTTTCATCTACAACAGTTTGAACAAGAATTGTCAAGTAGAACATAACAAACACAACAGCTGGTTAAATTTTGAGCTAGATTAACAGAGATCGGCTTTTGAACAACCAGGCTTAGATGGGAAGGTTACTTTCGGTATATAAATCTGGTACGAGTCAGCCAGCGATGATTCGCAAGATTACAAGTCGTTAGATGTCGGTAAATCTCGGTAAATCTTCAGCGTGATATTTTAAGCTGAGCCACCTTGCTCTGTCATCTGATTACCACACTTGGACAGCAAGACACATTAAAAGCCTTTGACAGCATCAAACTGCAATTTGCGCAGTCAGGAATAGAGAACCCACCTCTTGAGATCCATTCGACTGCCTTTATAGCTGAAGTATGCTCATTCACCGATTTCAAGCAGTTACCTGTAAAACAACTTTAAGTTTAGCTGATGTAGGAGAATAAACTAGGGTAGAAAATAATGTTAGATACATATCACTCCGAGTGAGGAACCATACCGGACAAGTAGAGAAAACTCTACTTGGCTCGGCTGGGATTCGACTCTGCGACCTTTGGTTTATTAGTCCGACTATCTACCAACTGAGCTACAGGTCAAGATGGGAGCTGGTCGTGAAGCTTATTCGAGCGGTGCACGCCAAGCGTACGACTTTTGAGTACCAAAAAAGTTTTCTTTATCGCCAAGTTGTCCCAAAATTAGTGATGGTCGCGCATTAATATTTGGTAAAAATCTGCAAGGTTGACAGTTGCCGCAATCCTCTCGAAAAGGAAGTAGCGGGATTTACATCATGCAAGGTTGCACAAAACAAAAACACTGCAGAGGTAGGTTGGATAGATACCATGTTACACTGTGCCGGGGGTTCTCACTTGGTGGACGGGGGTCTAGATCAGGACCACGGGTATCTTTGTAGTTGACCCAGGTCTGTCACAGGAAATATATTAAAGCCAGAGTCTACATGGCCTCTATGGGCTCCAGTGGAGCACTCCCTTTTTTATAAGAAAGAGTGGCACAATCTGCTGTTAATTTACTTTTTCTACCACCGTGACTTTTCTCATAACCAATTACAAAATCTTCGAGTAACGCATTACAATCTAAGACAAATGGGCTCTTAAATTACGAATTACCATTTCGCGCGTTTGAAATTCTGTAGATGTAAACTGACAAATTGACAAACTGTGAACGTTTTCATAAGTGACAAGAATCACTCAAGTTACTAAATGTTGCTGTAAATATGTGAATAAAATAAGTATCTTGTAATAGACTATTTCTCTAAAGCTAAGTTCTCAGTGTACAACGGGTCGAACTGGTCCACCCTAAGTGCAAACGGACAACATAACAATTCCAAATTACGCACTGAAGTGACCGTTTGCACCCAAAGCGAACTGCAACTAGCTGTCATTGGATAGACATTTCCTGGCTTTCACGTGATTCGCCAACCGACTTAGCATCATCTCTCTTCCACGATGTAATATGTCTGAGGTCTCATTGAAATTACTTATGTTCAACGGAAAACTTTTTGTTCTCTTATGAAGAAAAGTAATTTTCGTTTTTTTTAATCGTCAGTGGGCGGAACCCTAAGCTTTCCTGCAATTTGACTGGCTACAAGTACAGGTTCTATTTTACGTTTTTTACTATTTGAGTCGGTTTTCTTCGTTTTTCGTAGGGATGTATCTTCAATATACATCTAGAAAACCAAGGATTGGGCGATTATTTTGGCCATTACCAATTCACCGGTTTGTATCAGTACAAAACGCAGAGTCTTAATATTTCAAAATCATGCTCAAGGTAATAAGAAACGATAAATTCACAATTATCCTACACTGCTGAAGTCAACTGAAAAAGTTGACTCAAGCGGGATTTAAACTCGCACCTTCGGGGTATCAGTCCGCCGCTCTACCTGTTGAGCTATACGTCGAGCCTACAGGGATTGGAGGCGAGTTATTATCCAACTTAAGTGCACGAGATATTCTCGCGGAGATTTAACGCTATCTATGAGGATGGATGTGCAGTGTTTCAACTCTATTTCAGAACCATCCTAACACTTGTACTTACACTTCCTGTGAATTAGTAATGAGCAATATAATCACCCAATCCAAAAAAAATAAATGTTATTTACCGTTTTCGCTCGGTCGGTAAAGAAAACCCTCGCCGCATGACCTCGGGCTGTTTTTAAGACCTCGAGAAAATATACTTCTTATATGAACCTCCCAGACAATTGTCAAGTAATAAGGTGTTCATCTAGTTCAATTGTAGCTGGATAAATATGTATAAATCACATAGAACTTAATTCATTTACTTTTATTTACTCTATCACATAAACCTGCAGTTTCGTGATACTTGATCCGAAGCCTAACTAGTTAACATACTATTCAATATATGGGCAGTATACACAACGAAGAAGATGATATTGATTGTCTGAGGCGAGTCAGAATTTGAAAATTTTGTTTTGTCATCTAGTACTTTACCATGAATGTCCCAGATATAAACCAGATTGTCATAACTTCCTGATAATATACTACAAAATGTAATGAAAACATCAGACATGAGACACTATAGCCCTTTAGAATTACAACCACACATGTTTTAATTTGAAAATGCATACCTGCAAGTGTTCAAAAACCACCCAATGCCGCTAAAGGAAGGAATATATTTTTCTATACTGACCGGCCAAAAACGATAAAAACATTTATTTTGTTCTGTGTTGCCGTAAGAGCAACAAAGAGCTAAAGCTAGAATTAAGTTCTGCATTATTTTTGGTGAAGACAACAAGAAAGAGTAAAGAATATTTACAAAGTTTTACATTGTTATTGAACACACATATATTATCGGCCGCGTGGTAGGTCTGTATAGAAAAATATTTTCCAGAAGTCTGCAAAATATACGCAGGGCTGCAGGAAAAGGAGACCTAGGCAAGTTTTTGCTCGAGATATTTCTTGACTAAACTCCAATGATTTTATTTGTATGTCTGGAGCAGCCAGAATTAACAAGTCAAACGTCGCGAACCTACGTCGCGAACCTGAGTCGCGAACCTGAGTCGCGACCCTGAGTCGCGAACCTGCCTTCGATAACACCGCTAACAATCGTCATTCGCATGCTTGGTCTCTAAATCTCATAGCTTGAAAAGCGTGGGAAACTTTGTTGTGTTTCGTAAAAGCCTGGGCCCGGTTGTATAAAACAGCCGTCGGGTGATTAATATAGCTAAATTCTTATACTTTGACACTCATTGGCTGTAACTTCAGATTGGGTTTTCAAATCAACCATGGAGGCCGACATGTAGGCAGTAAACTTAAAAAAGACTGGAACGATAACTTCATATTGAATTTTGAAGTCAACTATCGAGGCTGACACGAAAGTATGCCTTAGTATATCCCTTTCACGAAAACAGTACTACAGAAAACTTTAAAAAATCAAAAATTTTATCGAGTCAAAAAACGAGAATTTACGAACTAAAATAGATCAGTTGCCGGTTAGTGGCACCTACCCACGTGATTTATACCTACATGGCTGCCTCCATGGGCAGGGAATCTTGGTTTCATCTGATCATCAGACGAGGTTTATGGAGTTATCGTTCCAGTTTTTTTAGAGTTCACTGGCCCCCGATAGATGAACACATTCTCCTTTTAGACAACATAACCACTGAAAAGATAAAGTCGGTTATTGGTACTTGACTTCATTGGGACCATTTTAAAATATTCTGAGTTTATTCACCTTTAATTGTTAAAGCCCACTCAGGGCGCGACAAAACTGCTGTTCGATAGCTTGGGGTTAGTGAAGTGACCCGTTTTTATGCATGTTTTTATCGCAAGCAGCTCGACAGGCAAGCAGCGTTTGCTGCCATTTTTTTAGAGAGAGGAGTGTGTAGTAGACAGTTCCTGAGATTAAGTACATGTCAGGAATGTTAAATGAAGGTAATATAAATTTAAGGATATATTAAAAACTGAGTTGTTTTTTTTAATTTTATCAGTCGGATAAACTGCTAGTATTCGTGAAAAATTATAGCCGCGCAAATCGGAAGATTGCGTGTTTTTTTCCACAGATTCCTGATCACAGTAATATTTATTATGTACCATGTTATTAATATATATTGATACTTTACATCTTAAACAAATTTTATTATTTTAAATAATGAACTTAATTCTGGGCTAGCTTCTCAGAGCTATGGGCTAGTAAAATGAGGCAACGGGCAAGATCTTTTCTTGGATTTCGTCTCAGCCTGCCACTTCAAAAATTACAGCTGAAATTCAGATCTTGTTCAGTTTTCCCAGTCAAAAACAACTAAAAGCTTCAGATGCTCAAGCATGCGTATTACGTTGCACAGCGGCGTTGTCTGCAACTATCTACGAACGAGGCATATTTTGCACCTCATTTTTCGCAGCCCTATTCCTCCGGTTCCACGTTTCCACAACTGTATTCCTCGAGTTAGCCTCAAAATTATACGGGGCCGTCTTATATGAAACAGAGAGAGATAAAGGGTGAAAATAATCTTTTGAAGGATCGTCCTCTCTCTGTTGTGTAAACTTTATTGATCATTTATATTGAGAAAAATCGTATCATGGGGTAGGATTAAACCAATCAATCACACCGACCCCACAGAGTCGATCTCAGAATAATGCTCCCTGATCTAACAAAAGTCGCAGTGGTCCCTTATTGACGTTGTATTCCAGCAACAGAAAAAGTTTGTATGGAATCGAACGGTGTTATTTATCATATAAATTCCATCCAAATTGATTGGTAGAAAACAAATTCTATGGTATGCTCAATGTATGAGATGTGTTGTATCGAGGATTTTAAAAATTACAGGCACAATTTTGTAACTAAATTTAGAATGCTACCGTAAGGCCAATGAGCAATGGCGAATTAGAGAATCAATGGAACGAATAGTTCAATTTTAGAAACTTTGTCGTAAGCTACACATACCAATTACTTGAAGCAGCTATTGAGCTAACCCAGTCATTTTGAAGCATCATCTTCTCAGGCCATGGTGCTGCTTGCTTTTCGACGTATTCTATCTCTACTACGGTTTCCTGAGAAAAAAAGTTTTGTAAAAGATAAAGTAAGGGAACAACTTAATTATGCGGTTCGTATTAACAAGGCTTTTCTCTCAATTCTGTCGCATTACCTTTTCATTGTTACAACAAATGGTTTAAAAAATAAAACCACTCTTTAGAATAGATTTAAATAAACAGCAGAACAACAGAAAATTTGAGTATGCCCATAACATATATTTTCACAATCTTTAATCTTGCAAGCACCTGTTTAGGATTTTGGATGAATCCTAAAACACAACAAACGATCCTCGAGGATCCGCATTAAAGAACCCTAAAGAACCTTGAGAGGATCTCCAAGGAGTTGTGGACCCCTTAGAGTTCATAACGATTCCTTTAGATAAAATGAATAATGAAACGAAACCAAATTTTAGGAGTGGAACAGATTTACGAAACGATAAATTTACATCGTTTAACCTACACTGGTAAAGTCAACTGAAAAAGTTGACTCAAGCGGGATTTGAACTCGCACCTTCGGGAATCCGGTCGGCCGCTCTACCTGTTGAGCTATCGAGTCTACAGGGATTGGAGGCGAGTTATTATCCAACTTACGTGTACGAGATATCCTCGCAACAACTTAACGCTATCCACGAGGATGGATGTGCAGTGTTTCAATTCTATTTCAGAATCATCCTCAG
>JBAHVQ010220382.1:0-34874 GCA_036872915.1 Nanipora kamurai
CGCGCGTGCTGATTGGCCGAAAAGCGTGTTTCTATAACTGTATAGAAACACGGAAAATGTTTTCTATTTCTTAATTATTATTATATATATTATATATATATTACATATATACTATCTATATATTATATGTATAGTTATTATTGTAACTTATTAACTTATTATAATTAAACTTAGACTTATTAACCGAGAGCGTGGTCTGTACGGGAAAGGATTTATCTCAGGTTTTGGTACAGACCAAGCGAAGAAGGAGCGAGGTCTTTGCGAAAAAACGCGAGAGAAAATACTTTCCCGTACGGACTTAGCAAACAACGTCAACGAGGAGTTTAACTAACTTCTTAACAGGCCAAAAAGCTGAAAAAGCTTGATGGGTTTCGTACTTAAAGTCAATTCTAAAATGTTTTATGCAGTACATGCGTGAATTAACTCCTTCGTGACAGAGGGCTCTCCCCTTGACGAGCAAAATCGTCTGGCGTTAGCCTGGGTAAAATACTAAAGTCACATGGTTCGAAAACGAACCACGTAGTATCGAAGGAGTTAAGCAGATTCCAGATTTCATTCTTTATTCGTATTCAACGATTCTTTCGTGCCCATTTCCTTTTCCCGTCTGACCTTGCTTCAGTACTTACTACATATATCAAAACAAATTAAAGTACGAAGAAGGGAATTCAAGTAAAGTGATACAAAATAAAACTATAACAACAATTGCTCCGCAAAAAACCCCAAAAAAGCCACTTTACCAGCGGGGTTAGCGTTTCTCTTCTGCCTCACTGGAACAAGATTTTTCCTTGTTAGAAAATCTTCCAATGCTCGACACAACTTCATTGCAAGGAAATGACAGTTAATCTCCCCCAATAACTCCTGAAGTTTATAAACATTGCTCCCGGGTTTTTTCCCCCAGTCCGTCAGCAAGGCGTCGCTGGGACTTTTGTGCAACTTAAATTTGCTTATGACATCCACTTCATAACCCATTTTGCCAGCCAAGGCACTATAATTTTCAAATGCGGGTCGGTTGTCCAGTTCTGAACAAAGTTTGTTATAAAGGTTTCTTCGCAGGTCTCCAATTCTCATCACCTCTTTATAAACGGCCATAAACAAAAGAAAAGAGAATAAGAATAACTAAGAAATACAGCTGCTTAATCATTTATGCAGGGTGATCCTATATCGACGCATTTCTTGTCATATTCTATTCACAATCTATTTCAATGATTTTTTCATAGCAGCCAACATGGACATTCTCAACTGAAACTCCTCAATAGTTTGCAATAGTTAAAAGCTATCAAAGTCATTCTTCGATGAGAAACTGTTACCCAGCACCGTGAACATTTCCTTACTAGCCCTTGCACGTCTTTGTTAGTTTCTAACAGTACCTATTAGTAAGTCTGAGCAAGGAAACAGCATTTGCTAAACGGTTTTGAATTCGAGAATAGAGCAATTGTACGTTCTTACCAGATTACTAGAACTTTACGGACAATAGGTTTTACTTAGATTAAAGAAAGATTATTCTATTCTCGGTTTATCAGCTGAACTGGTAAAGGAAGAATGACTGTTGGGATGAATGGTTAACAAATAGATTTTATTTTTCATCAGTGACCCACAACAACTTTTTGTTCCTACCACGTTGTGATGTCATCTGTGCATCTTTAACTGAAGAGACAACGGAAAAATGAAATTTATTTGTCTTATACAATAAACTAATAACACAATAGAACAAAAATATCTAACATGATGATTGAAAGCTTACAGGGGATTTTCGGGGTGTTGGAAAACACGAAATCAGCTCTCTGACGTGTCTATGATCTATACAAACGAAGCAACGTCATTGGATTGTGATTAAGACGCAGAGTGTTGGGTTTGGTTGGCTGTTTTAGTGACGCCATCCATGCGTCTGTTCTTTAATAGGTCATGGCTAACAACCAATGAAAATGCACGAACAATGAAATCTGTTGTATAAACTCGAATATTGCAAGAAAATGGATGATTTGGTGAGCGAAGAAACCTTCTGAAAGAAATTATATCATGATTCCTCGCCAGGACTACAATGACAACTAAGAAACGAACTTCTGTCTGAATTTTGAGTTTGCAGTTTGATACTATAAAAGTCTTACGAAATTTTTGCTGATCAGACTGTGGAATGCTATGTACTCAGAAAAACTGTGAGCTCCAGACGGGACTCAAACCCGCAACCTTCTGAATGCTAGCCAAACGCTCTAACTATCGAGCTTCAGATAGCAGAGCAAGGTTACTTACGGTATTTTGATCCGGCACGAGCCAGTCGCCAATGACTTGCTTGCTGGACTGCAAGCCGTTTAATCAGCAAAAATTCTCCAAGACTTTAAACTTCTGCAACAATAAATTGACATTAAACCTACACTGCTGAAGTCAACTGAAAAAGTTGGCTCGAGCCGGATTTGAACTCGCAAGGTTTCAAGAACTCGGGAGAACTCGGGAAGCCGGTCCGCCGAAGGTGCGAGTTCAAATCCCGCTCGAGTCAACTTTTTCAGTTGACTTCAGCAGTGTAGGTTTAATGTAAATTTATCGTTTCATATTACCCTGAGGATGATTCTGAAATTAAACTTCTGTCACTCTATAAATCAAAGATCGAACAGAAACCACTGTAGTACCAAATTTACAGTACCATTCTTGAAGCTTCTAAGTCACTCGGTCTATCCAAGATCCAAAAAGAAACATTGTCAAAGAAACATTTTATCTATCTGCTCTTCGCTTAAATACAAACTATTCAAACACCTTTCAAATATCCTTGAACCGTTAACAGGACGATTAAATCTACTGCAAAATACAGCAACAGGGGCATATCCACGATTTTCCCGAAAGGGGTTTACCTAGTCAGGTGTTGTTTCATGGTTTTCGAGAAGAAGGTGGTCAACGAGACAACGAGTTTTCACCATCTTCCTTGTCGATTTTTGGCTCGCAAATAGATTTTCTGAAATGTACGGTACTAGGTTGAAAAGAGCTTTTTCGCACGCGTTACTTGTCACGGTTCGTTGCTGCTGAACAAAAACTGAGCAAGATTTTTGCAAGAGCAAGTCCTTTGACTTTAAATGGTTAAACAGAAATGCCATTTTTTTTGCTAGTTGGTCGTATTTTGATGAAATAACACTACTAGCTTTAGGCTCCCTTGGTTTACAGCTTTCCAACTGGTAAGTAAGGTGAACTCTGGTGTAAATCCATTCGCGTCTTGACAACTCATACTGGGCACTTCATACTAATCAAAAGGGGGACCTCAGCCAGAATAATAATAATAATAATAATAATAATAATAATAATAATAATAATAATAATAATAATAATAATAATAATAAACTATATTTTTACAGGTTAAAACTTGGTCAGCTATATAAAGCTGCTGTAAATCAAGGACGTGTTTAGTTATACTAATAAAAGAATTGTATAAAAATGGATGTATATATATATATATATGTACAGATGTAAAAAAAAAGCAATTTATAATAAGTATAATGTTTCAGAATATATAATAAAAATAATTCCAAATGTTTATATTATACAAAATGATTTAAAATATCTAAAAATAGCATAATAATTGGTTAAATGTGAATTTATCGTTTCATATTACCCTGAGGATGAGTCTGAAATAGAATTGAAACACTGTACATCCATCCTCGTGGATGGCGTTAAGTTGTTGCGAGAATATCTCGTGCACTTAAGTTGGATAATAACTCGCCTCCAATCCCTGTAGACTCGATAGCTCAACAGGTAGAGCGGCGGACCGGCTTCCCGAAGGTGCGAGTTCAAATCCCGCTTGAGTCAACTTTTTCAGTTGACTTCAGCAGTGTAGGTTAAATGTGAATTTATCGTTTCAGCCAGAATAAATTAAGAAATTATTACAATAATTATAGATACCTGTGGTTTGTACTCCTCTCCCCAATTTTTCTCTTAGAATACTGGCCATTTCATAACGTCCGGAACAGAGGCTTTCTACAAAAGCCAACTCATAGGAAAGTTCTTTACCAAAATCCAGCCCTAGGTCCAACAAGGTCTTTACAATCGCAGGATGATCATTGTGAACTGCAACAACAGGCAAAGTAAACGTGTCATTTTATTGACAACCAAAGTTTTCATTTAGTTGTCCATCACCCAATTGAACCATATACCGAACAAACCGCCGAACCAGCTTTGACGTTTCACTCCGACGGAAGGCCTTCGCTCGAAACGTCAGTTTCTCTGTACTTGAGTTCCGCCAGTTTCCAAAACCTTTGGGTTATCTAAAACCCTTCAATACTGCAGACCTAGCAATATACTTGTTTATTACCTACATTTACGCTGGCTAAGCCAAAGGGAGAAACTCTGCTGACCTGCGGGTTAAGAGCTATGTCAACAGCTCGATGACCTGCAATTCGGCTTTTTGTACAGACGTCAGACAAATTTTACTGTGGAGAAGTCTTGACAGACCTTGGGGTTGAAGGGTTTCATTCCTTTTCACATGCGGGCACGTCGTTCTAAGACCTGTATTGGGTTAGAAACGTGCCTTCCCAGTCATGCTTGGAACCTAAACATTCATGGCCACTGTTTTTTTCTTAAAAGCAAGGGAATTGGTCAGAATGGCAGACTACAGAAGTTACTGATTGTTTTTTTAAATCTAACTATTCATTTTTTGGCAGAAGAGCAAGCTTTTGCTCTAAAATCGATCGAAACTTAGATCTTTTTAGATCAATCTGTTTAGTTATCGCTTTGGTAAAGGAGAATTACCAGTCTTTAATGTTTGAACCTTGATATCAAACCACCAAAAGATTGGAACTAGGCACCAATAGATTGAATCAAAAATCATTCTTAAATTAAGACAGCATCTTCACAGAGTATTGCAGACCAAGTCGAGAGAGAGATGTACTACATATACTTTAGGAACAGCCAAAAATCAGAGAGAGAGAGGAAAGAAAAAGAAAAAGGCCAAGGCTGGGACAGAGATTACAGATAGGCGATCTATGCGGGATGTTTTCCTGAAAGGAAATAATAAGCAGAGCTACATCCACAACGATGCTAAAATGGTTTCTAGTGGGAGACTAAAAAGAGTTGTTGGTTTATGATAAAACAAAATTAGGTTTGTCTATTGAACAAAATAATTAACAAATAATTAATAATAATTAATAATTAACTAACAAATAAATAACAAATTATTCTTGTCTATTGAACGAAATAATTAACAAATAATTAATAATGATACTTAATAATTAATGATTAATTAACAAATAATTAATAATTAACAAATTAGCCTCGTCTACTAAACTCAACATGGATGGAAAGGCTGACTCCGCTCAATGAGCAGATCAAAAAGTGAAGCCAAAAATGTTGACATATAGAGACCTTTCGGTCGTTTCCCTCAGGCCACCGCACGTTCTTGGACGTTAGTACTTAGTCTTTTAAGACTAATTAATTCAGTCTGATGTCTTAGTACATTCTTTCTTTTTTATAAGAATATATTTTATAAGAATATCGAGGCTGAAATTTGCGAAATTTTAAGAATATTTTAAGAATAAACCTGAGGCTGAAATTGTGAAAAGAATATAATTTCGTGCGTTGAAAATCTGTACAATACAATGATATGTTTTTACTTAACCGTATTATGCCTTTCTCTAAACGGCAAAAACCTAGCCAAGAAACGAAACACTCTTCACTAGCGATAGCCAAATGTTCAATGATGAGCGGTGCATGTAATGTATTTGTGCAGTATAAAATATGTAATTGTAAACAATTGTAATTGATACCCAATACATCCTTAACCCTTTACCGGGCGCTGTTTCCAAATGGCAACATATTAATTTTACTCTGGCTAACGCCAGACGATTTGACTCGTCAAGGGGGGACCTCCTGAAAACCTGCCCAATAAAGGGTTAAACGGAAATGTCATAAGCTATTATTAAGAATATTACAAGGATGTGTTCAGCCTAAAATCGGCAGAAAAATAGGAATATTCAGCCTGGGCCGGAAAAACAATATTCTTGTAAAAAAGAAAAGTGTATAACTGAACTACGTGGGGGATTTTTCGTTTTCGACACCCGAGAGATAAATTTGGTTGTCGGACCCCCTGGATGGATGTGTCCTCAAGGGTGACATTTAATCTGGGTGTCCATAAGTCATTGGTGTCGAGAGGGTAGTGTTTGGGATAGTGCGTGAGAGATTGGGGAAAATGTCCAAAAAGCCCTCATGTCCGCTTTGTTTGGCTTCACTTTTTGAATGGTAGTCAGTCATCCAGTCTAAGTAGAGTTCAGTAGGCTTGTCCTTAACATTTTAGGACAACCATGACTCTCAATCAGTCCATGTACTAGACCACGCAACACAGTACAATACTTACAGGCAAGCTGTAGGGGAAACGTGCCATCATTGGCTGTTGATGTGAAATCACTTCCTTTGCTCAGAAGCAATGTCACTGTACCTAGATCACCATACTTGCAGGCATGGTGTATAGGCAAGAAACCATCCTTGTTTCTGACGTTGACTTCAGCCCCATGTTTGATAAGGTAATCGGCCATCGAGATATGTCTACGTTCCAACGCATAATGAAGTGGAGTACAACCATGTGAATTTGTTGGTGACAAGTCGCTCCCATTGCTATGCAGCAATTTCACATTATCTAGATTACAGTTTACACAGGTCTTGTGAATCGGCAAGTTACCATTCCTGTCACTAGAGTTAACCTCACCACCATGTTGGATGAGATAATCAGCAACTGCGGTTTGCCCAGACAGTATTGCAAGATGGAGAGGTGTTTCACCATCTCTATCTTTCGAATTTACATTTGCTCCATGTTGTAGTAATAACTTAACAATTTCTAAATGACCGCAATTTGCTGCAAAGAATAGTGGCTGTTGGCCCCTCCGTCTTTCTACGGCACCAACGTTCGCTCGTTGATCCAATAAATATCTCACGATCTCAACGTATCCATGGTAACAAGCATGATGTAAACCAGATCCTTCCACCCATCCGATAGGGTCATCCAACCGTTCCCCACTGCCTTGCTCTTCAATGTCAGCGCCATTCTCAATCGCAGCCTTTACACCATGCAAATCTCCTTTCTCTGCCGCTGCCCAAACAGCCATTTTGCACTTTCAACTTCGCGCGACAATTCTGTTGAATATAAACACGTCCGTAAATATTAGTTTCAGGCGAAGAAAAAGGAGCCCAAATCTCTGTTTCCCCTGCTTTGTCTCAAGGAAGCGAGAGTTCAAGAGAGTAGACTCAAAGTTTCCCTACATTTCATTCGCCACTTTATGTGCTAGAGCTCTCTTTCCATATGTGAACGATTTTTGTGTAATTAAGGGACCAATCAATGCTAAAATAACCGCTGTAGAAAGGGTCAAAGGCAAAACGGCACAAGATCAAATGGGTTTGATCATTTTAAGTTGTACGTGTCAATTGGAGCTTTGCGGCGAATAAGAGGAATTTCGGACATTTTTGTCTGCTGAGCATGTGCCAGTAGACACAAGACGGTTTCCGATGTTTATACTGAATAACGATGGCTTTTGTTTTGAATCAATCTCTATGAAGAGCCGAAAACTTACGATTGACAGTCTAGCGCTTCCTCATGACGCTTGTCGCACGAAGGATAAGTCCATTTACGAAAACGGTGCATCGTGGGAAGTCAGGACCAATTCGAAATGAAACACTTGATCCGTGAAGCCATTTTCAAAGAAAACACGTGACCCATGGTTTGTTTCAATTTACTCCTGATTACCCATGATGCAGCGTTTGTCGTAAAAGGGCTCATTGCGCAGGTTGTGAGTAACTTGCGATGGTAATTTTTGCGGTTAATTACGCCTGTTGGAGATTTTACGCCGGCAAAGTGTTTCTCTGCTGATCCTTTAAACTGCAGGACTGCCAACGTGGATGAAGACCCTTTAAATCCTTCCTGTCCGTACAGGTCCTCAGTGACCTATGGGGCTTTAGTATTTTATTCTGGCTAACGCCAGACGATTTTACTCGTCAAGGGGAAAGTCCTCGGACAGGAAAGGGTTAACCAGGGTTTAAAACCTATCTCCTTAACTCCTTCCTGTCCGTATGTGTCCTCAGTGACCTATGAAGACTTTAGTATTTGACTCTGGCTAACGACAGACGATTTTACTCGTCACGGTGGAAGTCTCCCGGACAGGAAAGAGGTAAGGTGGCTTTTCCTACAGTTTCTATGTTTACAAGACGCAATTAGTACGGTCTCCATCTAGGGGCATTTCTATCTTTTAAACGGTTGTAAGTTCGATAGAAAGTGTGTCTAAATGTAGAAGAAGCATGATAAACATAAAATATTTGTCGAATTGTGCAAATTTTGATTGTTAAGATGGTAGTAATAGTCCTGGAACATCGGAATTTTTTCTCGATTAACACATTTAAGATGTATTTTCTCCGGATTTCTTGGGTGAATTTTCTGAGAACTGGTATAAGGTTAGGTATTTCACTAAATAATAAAATAACAGAATATAAGGATAGGTTGTCTGGGTAGATTTTTTGCAACTAATAAACTTAGTGGATTTTTAAAAACTTTGAAAATGTGGTATGTTGTTGAGCTTACTCTGTTTGCCGCAATTACCCAGTTTAAAAAATTCATGGAAGGAAACATCTAAAACTTTTACATCCGTAGTGGCACGGACAATGCTGTCGTGATAGAACGATTCAAAAAGATCGCTATCTACGCATGCGTCCCCAGCCATATTTAGCCACCAGTCCCCTATTAAAATTGCCCTAGGGAGCCTCCTTGATGCGTATAATGCGTCGGTTAAAATGGGATTAGAGGTTCCTTGTTGTCACTGCTGTTGTTCTACATCGTAAGAATTAATTACGTATTACATTTTATTTACGTGAAATGTATTGAACCATTGGCATTCGCACCAACTCGTTATTATCGGTCTATTCAGATAATTCGCATTTGGTTCGCCTCTCTCCTCGCCGGAGGCAACGCGAAGTTCTCACCAACTCTTTCCAACTCGCAACAACTTACATTCCAGATTGGAAATAAAACATTACGCTGATAATTGAGTAAAAAACAGTACAAAAACAAACCGATAATGAGATATTCCGAAACTGGAACGAGCTTTACGGCGGTGATCTGGGTTCTAACGTGCTGCAACTCACCATCATCAGTTCACTATTTACCAAGTAAATTTGACCCTCGGAGCTTTTGTAAAGCTCCAGGATAACTATTCCATCTCTGTGGATCGGAACATTGTGATCTATTACTTAATAATTGAACTTTTTGTCAAAAGCCTTGGTCAAACGGTGCACAATAGTCCGTGATAGTCGATGACAGTTGAAATTCTCACCACTGAGTTCAACGGTATCGGACGTGATTTCGACTGAGATTTTCGCTGGATTGAACGAAATCAGACTGAATGCGTCTTGGATTTGAGTCCACTCGTTCAAAATGGTCTGAGAAAGGATTAAAGTTGGACTCGATTAACTATGAACGCAGTATTTCTTGAATTAGACTGAAAATAGACAAATGTCAAGTATAAGGGAATAATTTGTTTTACATAAACTTCAATACCGTCCTTTCTCTGAGGACCGCGGAGCAATATTTCAAGTAGGGGACACAAAATAAGGTAGCACCTCCGATTTTTTAAGAGTATTCCGATCTCCACCAAAAATATCGTTCGAGATAATCTAGTCCAAATTCGGTCCGAGTCCACCGATTTAAACACATCTTCCGGTACACATGAGCCGCAAGAGCTAAATGGCTTGGGGGTCGGGGGTATTTCCGCCCGGAAAATGCGATGTTATACACCTATCAAGAATCCCGTAAAAAGCAAGAATTTACCGAACCTTTCTGCGTGAATGCGCGTGGTTCTCGCGGAATTTTTGGTTGGAGTATGAAGGCCCAAACACGCCAAGCGCGATGCAGCAAAGCGACGCGATTTTTCAATTTTCAGAAGGGAATAAAATTGTTCCTTTAACGAAACTTTCGACGCAATGCTTCCCAAATACAACACTAAATAATGTCCTTGTCAAATTTCAATAAAGTCTACATCGGGGACACTTTTGTGTGTTTCTGACAACTGAAAAATCGCGTCGCTTTGCCGCCGCCTCGCGCTAGGTGCGTTTGGCCCTTAATTCCTATCAAAAAGTCCCGCGACAACGCCACCCATTCGCGCAGGAAGGTGCCTTAAAATCTTGGTTTTTGCGGGATTCTTTATGCCCATATTCTAGCCAAACAATAAAAAATAGCCGCTTTTGCAAGAGATTTCACCCTCTCACGATTGTCTCTTATTTGAGCCTGCATCAGGTGGTCCAGCTGCAGGTCTACAGGGGTAATTTGCCTTCTCTCGTAAAGGCTGTGAAATTTTCCAAGGCCATTACAGTAACATTATGAAATCCAGCCTTTCCGCTTGAGCGAATATATAACATTTAGTTCACGCCGTCGTCCATAACGTAAGCCATGATCAAAATAGCTTTTCTCAACCTCACTAATAATTCATGACGACAAATACAAAAGAAGTCAGTACGGAGAAGCTGTTTTGATACCACAATAAAACACTCCAGTGAACTAATCGCACCTTGACCTCGATTTCCTTTTAAAATACTGATTTGTTTGAAAGGCTAACCCAAACCCCGTTCGAATTTTTTATGAAACGTTTCTCAGACGATCAAGACCTGAGAACTGGGTGTTTGAAAGAATCTCAAGAAACATTAACTTTCTCAAACATAAAATTGTATGCTCTGCTCTTCACAACGAGTTGGCGGATACCATCAACTGCCAACGGCCGACGACTTTAATATCAAAACACACGTGCTTTGATATCCAACTACGTCTATATTCGGGCGATGTTATCAAACTAACAGTGAAACGCTCAAGAATATGTTTACAAAATCTGACCAGTTCAGCGACCGCGCAAAAGAATGCCGAAAGCCAATAGGAGGCGATTTTTACCAGTGCACATACTCGGCTATCCAATCATAGCGACACTTTACAGGTGCACTTAATTGGCTAACCAATCACGGAAATCTTTGACCGGCTCACGAGCAGTTAACAGCCGGTTCAATCATGGAATTTGACATTGCTGCACATCCGCTATACAGAGTAAAAATACTGGTCATTCAGCCAGTTTTTAACCCATGTTGATGTGATGCTAGGGAAACTGTAAATGATATGATAGTATGAAATGGACGTAGGGTGATGTTACACCGAGCAGGAAGTTATATTGCAGTTGTAACCGGAGACAAGAGATGAAAAACACGCATTATGTTACATATCATCCCGCATCAAGAAGCATTCCAACAAATCATCAAAATATCGGACACCTGATTTCTTTGGATGATTTATGCACTATTTCTTCCGGGTTTGTTTGAGTCCGAATTACTGTTATGGGAGAGTTCATTAATTCACAAACTGTACATTAATTTGAATTAGCCCTTAACGCTAATATTGGCTCAACACCACTTTGCTTGTTTTCATAATCCTGTCATAGCCCTGTCTTTCCTTGTCCGTCAAAAATCTTTACTTGTAACTTTACCGCTATACCGTCATGTCATCGTATCCCTTGTTTGTCAACCGAACCTGCAATTTTTGTATTTAATCCCTTCTACTGATTGGATGATACACGTAATTAGTATTCTGGTTGTAGTCATATTTCGTAAGACGTTTATGATGTAAATTGATCGATCTCAGAAGATGGCTTGAGTAGAAGAATGAATCCGGGTGGAGAATAATGATGTTAGTTGTTACTCCGAGTGATGAACCATACCGGAGAAGTAGAGAAAACTCTACTTGGCGCGGCAGAGATTCGAACCCGCGACCTTCGGTTTACTAGTCCGACGCTCTACCAACTGAGCTGGTCGCGAAATTGATGTTACTTGGGCTCTTGATATTTCAAAACATATACCAGTTTCTTCGATATCGGGACAATTTTAAATCCAGTTTGATTTTAAATGGCTAAATATCGATATATCCAAGAAACTAGTATATGTTTCCTTTATTAAGGTCAGTCACTTCTACCAACAGTCTTTCTCAAGACTACACTAACCTGGAAGATCAACTTCCACAAACATGTCAGAAGATGTTGTTAAATCAACAACGATCGAAACGCTAGATTACTCCGTTGTGCGGACCACTCGCTTTTATTGCATGGGCCTGGTTGTTAGAATGGCGATTACGTTAATCCAGGATTAGTGAAAACTTTGTGGATGAAATACTCCTAATGTAGGAAAGGATATTTAAAGTTTTCTGTTTAGATGTCATTCAAATATAGAAAGCGTTTCTCCTAGAAAGTTTCAACTAAAATTACTAGGCAGAACATGCCGAACAAAAGAGCGTATTAAATTTTAACCCAGGATTAGCGGTAATCATCCTTTGAAGAACTGGGCCCAGGTTACGTTTTCCGCCTGTTTAATCTCTTGGCAATGTTTTAAAGTGGTGCATCATGCTGACAAATAAAGTCTCCAGAAATGGGAGCGTCCGGAAGAATAGGTATACAAAGGATAATAGGAAAAGGCCACGAAAACAGGGCGCCGATATTAAGGACGCGCGGCTATTCAATACACGACCAAGTTTCCTTGACAAGTTTGAATTGCTCTTCTGTACGACACAAATTTACAAACTTTCCTTGACAAGGAGTCTTTCAAGGAAAACCTCCAAGAAACACTTGGTGGTCTGTACGGGACTTTCAGCGGGAGATCTCCATTTACAATAACATAGATTCTATGAAAAACTTCACCGCATTCCTAAACTAGACTTCCTCGTAAAAGACTTGGAGATGGTGAGCGATGATTTCGACTTCTCCAGGAATGGATTGGACAGTTTATTAGTTAACCTACAACCTTCCAAGAAGCAACCTTAGGCTTCCATACTAACGATTGTTTCCTTTTAGATTTGTCTGCGCTCTATTAAATTCAGAACAAACAGAAAGCAAGTTGTTCAACCACAAGGGAGTACAGCCTCTTCAAATAGATTTCACCCTTCTTTTAACGGTTTAACAAGTAAACTTTGCTGAACCCGTCCAGCGGCCTTACTTGTAAATCTCTAAATTCATGGCAACTCCATTCGGACAGCGTTAGTAACCTACTCAGAGATCGTGTAAAGATTAGCCTGAGACATGGAATTTATTACATCCAAAGGGCAATTCTTAACCAGCCGTTAAATACAATTTAGATATCTTACCTCAATGTCGATAATGTCTGAAGACACAAAACGTTTCTTCCTTGGAACCTGATGATTGTTACTTTCTCTCTTAACGCTACGGAACTGACCTACGGATGTTCTTCCTTTCGATTAACATTTCAGCCAATTTCCTGTAGCATTTATATTAACTCAGGGCTAACCAATGGTGTGCAACATTTTGTTTTCCTATATGGTATCTAAACAGATAGAATAAAATGACATTTTGTTGTGACTAATGGTGGTCAGCGGTAGCCATATAGTCTTCAAACTAATTCAGTTTCCAGACCCTCTTTGGCCAGACAGCGCGGCCAGTAAGAGGATCTGGAATTATTGGACTACATAACCTTGACTGAATGTATGTCATAAAAAATACGTTATCATTACAGGGGTTTCATATCACCATCGGTAAGTGCTCGTGCTGTTCGCGGAGGCATTTACTATTTCAAAGCTTGAAGCATTTTTTGCTTTGTTAGTTCTGATGGTCGTACCTTGTCGCCTGTAAAATTTATTTCGTTGCTATGGAACTTTTAGGTTACTGCGGTCCAAGGAAATCGAAAAAAACCGATTGAAAAACCCTTGCTAAACTTCATGTCACGGTTCCTCTTACACAGCCGTGACGCTCACGAAAAACCACTTTTCTGGCTCAACTTTTCGTGCAAATTTCAAAACAACTTAGTTTCGAGGTTAAATTCGAATAGGAAATAGATGAAAATTGCCAAACTTTTCATAGTACACTCATTACCTCCTGCATTTAAGGGTTCGACCGGAATAGAGTTAATTCCAAGAATTTCTCCACAAACCCTGCGTTCTTTATAATGCTCATTACTTATTTATTTATTTTGTCTATTTATTTCCATCTATTTTATAACGGTAGCACTTCAGAATGCGCAGGTTACTGTTTTTCAAGGAGCCGTATCTTAATTACTAAATACTAAATACTAAATCTTAAATTTATTACAAACTCTAATACTAATACTATAATTAAGTTTCTAAAATGTCACACTGTCAAATAAGTTAAAAGCTAGTATAAAAGTTATTGTGTCTAATATTCACAATAAGCTAGTTGATTTCCATTTTATGTTCGAATTGTCATTGTCCCAAAGCGTAGCTTTGAATTGTTGAATCGTCATATTCTTCGCCTCAAAATCCTTTGCTAGGTTATTCCAGCATATTGCTCCAGTATAGCTAATCCTTTCCTACAAGAAATTTGTCTTTGGCTTATTAATTTGGTAATTATTGTTGTTACTGCGAAATTGATAGCTTCCTTTATTTGATAACTTAAAACTTAAAAGATTGATTTGAAAGGTTAAATGTAATCATAACCTTATAAGCTGAAACTTCAGAGTCATTGCATTGGTGCTAGTAAACAAAATGAAACTTAATGTGGCAAGCGTACTTGTAAACAGACGAAAGGTACGAAATTGTTCGCAGGACCAGTTCATGGACTCTAAATAAACAAAACTGAAATTGTCCTAAACTCTCCACTAACTTGACTGTCTCATACATACTTTATTAAAGAAATCTTTTTGAAGTTGAAAACTCCAGGAAACAAAAGACGGAGAAAGACAAACAAGTTGAACAGGCCTCGGAGAGCTTTCTACTTGACAGTTGAGTCATACTTGACTCCCGTTTGAGAACGGGGCAAATTCGTCACAAAATTGCTCGATAATCGCAAATTCTTCCTATCTCGTGGCATAGTTCATCTCGGTTGCTACGCAACCGTGTAGAGTTACGGAAGTCATTCGTGTGTTGTGTCTTCAGGAAAAAACTTATTGGTGAATCTTGCCGTAAGTTCTACTTTCGACGTTGGTGACACAAGACAAAAATGTTTGCAAGCTCAGTCAAAGAAACTTTCCATTTCACTAACAAACCTCATTAACCCTGTAAACAGAAAACCCAGTGGCTTTTTCCAGCTTTGGCATTTTTCGCCTTCTTCCTTTTTCAAATTTTTGACTCAAAATTAACATTTTTGAAATATGCGAAACATTTTGAACAAAAAAAATGTTAATTTCAGCGCGCGTTAACGGTGACCACCAAAAGTTGTTCTCGTTGTTTTTTAACGTGACAAAAGGTTAACCCATAAACGACGATTGAACGATACTTTCCGACAGTTGTGAACGAACATACCGCACGTGATGTAATCTTTGTTTGGGCAGTCATTTTCAAAATGGTGGACTTCCTTGCAGAAAATAATATCTGTGGACAAACTTTATTAAAGCTAGTGAGCAGAGGAAATGCAATCATTGCTGAACTTTTGCGTTTGTCAGATTTCATTCCTCCGGAATTCCGTCTTGATAATAAAAGAGATCAGTTAAAATATGGCGACGTTTTGACCGACTTCTCGTACTTCCGTGGACCTGAATTTTACGAAGCGAAAATCGACGCTAAGCCGGTAAGGACGACCATTTAAAGCTCAGCGAACAGATTGCTCATTTGCCAGACTATTATTTCTTCTTTCCACTACTGTTTCCAAATTTTGCCCTGCAGAAACAAGATTTTAGCAGAACCAGTTTGTAAAGTTTACTCAGTGCTAGGGTAAGGCGGCTTGAACAATCAGCAAATTAGTGTAAGGATTTTGAACTACACAATTAGCAGTTCGGACAATACTTAACGTTTCATGGAAGTAACTTGCATGCATTAGCATTGTGCATGTCTTAATATTTATTGTTTACATAATCCCTGGGCAATGGAAATGTACATGTAGACCAGCACTTCCTGGGAGTGGGTCAAACTTTATTGATGGCCTGGTCCTGTGGCTGTCCAGGAATGGGATATTTAAGTTGCCAGCTTTAAATTATCAGTCAAAGTCCTAGCCATGACAATTTTATAGTCTTTCACTCAAATCACAAAGCAGGTCACTTAGTTCTGGAAGAAAGAGAGAGAAAATGGAAATTGTAGGTACCATAAACCTCTATTAAGCCCCCTGTTAATCAAACCACTGCTCTTTAATTACTCCCCATTTTGGAACAAGAAATTTATTAAGCCTCTTCTTCCCTTTCCTTACAGACAGTATGTATTAATTGCTAAACACAAAGTTGGTTCATGTGGGTGCTTGACACACATATCAGATGACCAACGGACGTTTGTCAAGCCCATTTACTCAGAAAAATTATTTCTTTGCCCTAGACGGGAATTAAACCTGCTACCAACTGATGACTAATGAGATGCTCTAACCATTGAGCTACAAAGACACAGATGGTAAGCTAAGGTGCAGGTTGGTCTGATATATACTAGGCTCCCATCATAAACTGACTTTGTGTTCGGCAATTAACATTTCACTCATTATTACCATATTATGACTTCCGCTTACTAATTATCTGAAATATTTGTATGCATGTACTGCACACACCTTACACAGGGACAATGTATCAAGTAATATCACAATTGATATATGGCTGCAACCCTAATGAGTGCATACAGTATTGAGTTGCTGTAAGCCAAATTGTTTTATTAATCTAAGTATTTGGATTAGACAAGTTTTTGTACCGTAAATTAAGGTACTATTAATATTCAATCCATTTGGCAAGTAAAAAAGTTTACAAAAGATACTGTGTGTGATGTTTATAACATTAAATAAATGTATTCAATAATATTATTATATTTTGTTGGATTGATTTGCTCCAGTGTGACTCCTTTGTCCATTATCCAAATTTTCAGTTTGATTTCAACTGACTTTTTTGTTATCTTATTAATACAGGAACTTCAAGATCTGGATTCAGAATTCAGGGAAAATCACATTGATATACTAACAAGATTTTTTCTGGCATTTGAAAGTGTCTACAAATACATTACAGACTTGAATAGGTACTGTAAGGATGCACGTTATATAGGATAATGGTTTGTGAACTTAATGCTGCATGTGTGTCTGGCTGGGTACAGTACTGGTCTCAAACAACTGTCTTGTTAACACCAAAGTTGTCTGACTTGTTGGCAAAGGTAACAACCAATAACTCAGATAGTGCTTCATAACTTTATCATTTTTGAGGCTTGTTCATGTGTTTGCACTGTAAATGTAATGTTTAGAACAAAATACTTTGGATGCATTGATGATGCATTTATTCATCAGTGATTTTCTGATCAGCCATTTTCTTGATGCATAGGGAGGAGTAGTACTTGTATATACACTATTACAGTTTCAATGATTTTATGAACCTTTGTATAAGTCAAGATTGACCTCTAAACACAAATTTTGAGCCCCAGAAAATTGACTTATATGCTATGAAATATGGTACAGTTTGTTTCCTTTTGTTGAATACACCATAACAATTTTTGCAAAGTTTCTAGTGTTAACCATGTAACTTTTCAATGGCTAGATTAAAAAAGAATCATTCCAAACAGGTAGTTTTGAAAGATCAATTCAGTAAAGCAGAAACTTGAAAGAAACATACAATTAATTCTGAGATTTGCTGTTTTGGTTCATGGTTTTCTGTTGGGTGTACAAATTCAACAAGTTTTTTTTTTCAATTTTCATTTTAAATTTTATTATTTTGTCAATTATAACACACAGTAAACCCAGAAAACGTCTCTCCTTTTTTTTGCATTAAGAAACCATTGCAAAGCTAGTAATTAAGTATAGTGTATCTGGTTAACTTGTTGAATAATAGACTTATCTGTGTAGAAGCCAGACGGTTAATAATATTTATGTACCATAATGACTGATTACCTGGTTAGACTGCACATTTTCATAGAGTTGCAGTTATTTGTCACGAGAATTCCTGATACACTTAACACCATTTCCAGTTGACTGGATAACTCCTGGAAAATTACACAAATGTGAAAAGTGGTATGGATAACCCAAAGGTGCAAATTTAAATCTCTGTTAAGTATCAAATCAAATTATTTACAGTTACTATAGTAACTGAATGTAGATTAATATTTACTGTAATGCACAATTTGAGATTTTACTCTGGGCAGCAGCAAACAATTTTACTTGTCAAATGAATGAGCTCTTTCAGTTGAAATGTCAATGCAAAGTCTGGAGAATCCAGAGGCAGAAGTTTACAGTAAATACATGTACATACGTTTACATTTGATAACTAAATAAGTTAAACAAACTGGTTTGGAGAACCCAAGTCATAATTGTTCAGATCCTTATTCCTCAAACTTTTTTAGCTACTTTAACTTAAGCCTGGTTCATGCATAAGGTGCAAATGCTAATTTGGTGAAGTGAGCCACATGTATTTTAGCTGAAAAAAATCAAGGATACAATTTCTGGTAGATCCAGTCTAGAATACACTTTGCATAATGTATGATATCCTGGTTTGCTCATACAGTAGTGGGAAATTTGTATCATCTACAATAGTGGTACCACTTCAGTTGAACAGCACATTGCAATGTTGGTGCTACAATGTACTAAAGATTTACCTTCCAATGTCATGTGTAACGAAAAGTTCTCATCCCCAATTTGGCGAGGAATGTTGGAGTTTTAGTGACCAGTACAGAAAAATTAATAGGCACATTGGCAACTACTGTACAGTTGATCATGGGTGATTTGGTAATGGCTTGCTGCTGTCTATTGTTTTCATCATACATGTTTGTAGCTAATTTATATTTTTCTTGTAGGTTCTTAGAAGAACTGGATGAAGGTATTTTCATTCAACAAACTTTAGAGACACTTTTGATCAATGCAGATGGCAAACAGTTGATGGTATGTTCCTTATGTAATGTATATTACATTTTGAATGCTTACAACATGATACTGTATAGTGTAGATATCATTTAATACTGTTATGTTGTAGTCATTATATTCTTGGTTGTCAACATCATCATAATCTGTTCACTATCTTAATTACATGTATCATAATTATTCTTATATCTTGTTATCATTACTGTACTTTGGTTTTCATGATCATTGTGATTGTAGACATTGTTGCTTTTGTCATCATTATTATTTGTTATCGCAATAATGTACAGTACCATTGTCATTAGCATCATCACCGTCATTGTCATTATAATTATCATTGCCATTCTCATTCTCATCATTATCATTATCATTGTCTATGCTATTCCTTTTTCCATTCTCGTCATGATTGCGAATGTTTATCATCAAAATTATCATTATGATTGTTTCATTGTCGTTACTATTATCATTATTTTTATTTGTTTATTTACAAAATTGACACTTGATCCATTCTTAAATGTTGGACCTTTGTGATACCAAAAAGATTTGAACACTGTAGCTTAAGGTGGCTCCCTACCGTTTCAATGTTTACAGGATGCACTGAGTACAGTCTCCATTTATGCGCATTTCTATCTTTAAAATAGTTGTTAGTTTGGTACAAAGTGTGGCTAACTGTAGAAGAAACATGGTAAACATGAGGGACCTGCTAAATTATGCAATTTTTGATTGTTAAGATGGTAATAATAGTGTTGGGAAATTGGCTTATTTTCATGATTATCACATTCAAGCCACACTATCTTCGGATTTGTTGGGTGAATTTTTCTAAAGAGTAAAATATCAAAATATTCTAGGTAGGTTGTCAAGGCAGATTTTTTGCCATAGACTTAATGGATTTTAAGAATTCTGTCTTATGAAAAATTTTGAAAATTTATTAGATATGTTGTCAAGCTTACTCTGTTTGCATTAATTACCAAGTTTAGAAGAAATTCACCAAAGCAAACATAAAAAATTTTACATTTGTAGTAATGTGATCAGCAGTGTCATGATAGAATAACAATTCGACAAGATCACTATCTTCGCATGCCTGCTGAGCCATATTTAGTTACCAGTCTCCCATTAAAAATTACTCTAGGGAGCCACCTGAAGCTCACAGTGGATGTCATGGTTGCTGTGGTCTGTAATTATGACCATTGACACAATTGTAAACATAACCAAAATTATCTCTTGGAATCAGTTTTCAGTGCAATGTGCACTGGCTGTTCCAGAAACCTCAAAAAAGACTAGGTTCTTCGTTCCACCAGTTAGAACTCATGTAGGTTATGACTGTGGAACTTTTTGGGGTTTTTGCTGTGGTCAATAGTGGGTATTTTCAATAAACATAAATTTTGAAAACTTTTTGAGCCTGTGACAGTAGTGAAACCTACTCTATTGTTGACCTAACTCAGAATAGTATTTAATTATAACTATTTTAAGTTTGTGGAACAAACTGTTTTATCTTAGTGGTTACAGATTTTGATCTATTGACTTGATATCCTGAGTCAACAGGTTAAAAGCTTAGTGATAAAATAAAACATGGCATCCCACAAACTTGATATGGTTATTGACAGTAAGATACAAGTTCACGGCAACCAGGTGAGATTTCCGACATACCAAACGCTACTCTGGTTTTGTAAATATTATGAACGTAACTTAAAGGAAATTACAGTTCACGACCCAACGTTTCGACACTCCGGTTTAGCGTCTTCATCAGGGGTGATCTAAACGTCGTAACGAGTTCCTTTTACGACGCTTAGATCACCCCTGATGAAGACACTAGACCGGAGGGTCGAAACGTTGGGTCGTGAACTGTAATTTCTTTAAATTACGTTCATAATATTTACAAAACCAGAGTAGCGTTTGGTATGTCGGTTGATATGGTTATGTTATCATCATGGAAACCTTCCAAGGATTAGTCAGCATTTTTATTGTTGAGTTTTCCATATATTTCATCCTATGTTTTAGGACAATATAATTAAGATTTTTGACATAAATAATTTATATTAATATATTTTTATTTTGCAATTTGTTTTATGTATTTCTTTGCTTTTACTAGGCTGAGGCCTTATACCTTTATGGAGTGATGCTGTTGTTAATTGATCAGAAATTTGACGGAGAAGTTCGTGAGCGAATGTTGGTGTCATATTATAGATATTGGTAAATATAAAAACAAGATTCTGTATAGTGTCTGAACCATCACTTAACAATATTACGAACATTAAACTCTTAGAAAATCTTGCTGATCAAACAGAGGAACGTCCTGGACTCAGAAAAACTCTGAACTCCAGACGGGACTATAAATTCACAATTGTCCTACACCACTGAAGTCAACTGAGAAGATTGACTTGAGCGGGATTTGAACTCGTACCTTCGGGATATCGGTTTCCCGGTGTACCTGTTGAACCATCGAGTTGACTTTAATAGTGTAGAATAATTGTGAATTTATCGTTCCATATTACTCTCGGGATGATTCCTCACGGGATTCGAACCCGATTTTCTTACTTTTACAGTAACAGATTGCAATCTCAAAATAAAGAACATGAACTTTGTTTCGTTCCTGTTTTTGAGTTATAAAAACGCACAGGAGTTGAAAGCCAAAGGGATTAAGTGAACTGCCAAAGCTTGGAATACAAAATACTGACGTTTTGAACGAAGACCTTTCCCGTTTTTCTCTGATGAGGGACCCCTTAAAACAGTATTTTCTATTCTAAATTTTCGTCAGTTTCCTAAGGCCTACAGATTTGAAGTATCCGTTAAGCGTCACCCAAAATTTCAAAACCAGATCCGTTTGTTTTTTTCACTATTCATTATTTCCGAGGCGTTCCCAGCCTTGCAAATGTGGGGGAATTGACAATGACAGCACAGTTTTGATTACTTATTGACTTAGTTTTAAGGATTAAAGAGAGAATGGAAATGGAAATCTCACAATGAAACTGAACATCATTGATGACCAGTTTATATGTTCTTATCCATCGTATAGTCGTTTCTTCGTATGGCCTGGGGGAGCTATTGTGTCAAGTGAATCTCTCAAACGAAGTGATTGGCTAATACTGTTCTTTTTTGACTCAACCGGAGGTGCCCCAGTCATTTACATCATGGCATCGTATACAAAGTAACCGTGTACTTGCGAAATTTCAACAATTTATCAAATTACATTGGCATAAAAATCGGCCAGATAATGAAAAAAAAATGAAATAATGAATCCATGCGTGTGGGTGACGGTAAACTGATACATGAATTTCATAGGCCTAACTTTATTCATCGCATGATTTATTCCTCAATTCCGTAGGCCTAACTTTATTCATCACTGTCTACGGAGCATTCTACTTTAATTATGCCACACAAGCGTTAGTTCTTGACGAAAAACGAAACATCACCATTTCTTACTCGTCTTGTTTCTGTTAACTGAGATCTTGGATTTGTAAGGTGCTGTTGTTCGAAATTTGTTTCAAGCCCGCCGAGAGGCAACTGGAGGTGAGGGACGGGATCGATGCAGGCTCCCCAATGACTCGAAATGACGCCCCGAGGCTCCCTTTAGGCCGCTGTGAGCTCCCCTCTAGGCTTCCTTTGGCCCCTTTGAGGCTGAAGTCCTGAAGAAATTTGCCTCTGTTTGTTTCATTCCTAAAGGGCTAGCGTACGACGGCTGGCTTTAGCGGCCAAAGAAAAATGCTAATGGAAAAAGACTGTCATCCAAATTTAAACACCCGCAGACTTGGTGTAATTTAGTGTAAGTTGGTACAAGCCCAAACCAGTTACTGACGAAACCAGGCGCCAGGTGAAACTTGCAGCCAAGGGCTTAACACTTTATTTTATGTTCCAGTGCGACCCGTGCCGATATCGAGTCGAACATCGACGATGTGTGCAAGCTTCTTCGAAGTACAGGAATTTGTGCGGCAAAAAGACCTCCGAAATACCCAGAGGATTATTTTGCGTAAGTTTATCTTGAATGATATCAAAAACATTTGCTAATCTTGCGGAATAACGTGATTTTTATTTAGCCAACTGTAAATGAGTCTTGTTTGCCCCTGGATAGCTGTTGTAGGGAAATAAGCTTCAATCTCTTTATTCACGTCCTGCAGTTCTATTTGTGAAAGTTGTGTTGAGTTGTCCTGGCTCATGACTGGAGAAAACTATATACTCTTGTGAACAAATTCCCAACGCAGCCAATTGAACAATTATACATACAATTATACACAATTATTCTGCACCCGAGTTCATTCTTCTGCTCAAGCCATTATATTGAATTTATAGCTTTATTCCGAATCCTTATAGCTTGGCTTTTATTTTTATTGACCTACGATTACCACTTTTTTTTATTTGCGACCAACTGCCGTCTCTTTTCCTTGTCTTTCGTTGTGCAGCCGGGTTCCTATTTCTGAAACGTTTGTTAAAATGTTGGTTGGTCGACTGCGTTCTGACGACATTTACAACCAGGTAAGAACTCTCACTGAAGCAACGTAATTGACTTGTCACCGTTAATTCTTTCACCCCAATTGGCTTCAAACAATGGTGAAGAAAAAAGTGTTTTCATGTGTCTTCTAGCTCTGTTTTTTCTCCAACGAGGAGGGCAAAATTACTTCATTTTGATTGGTTAGTCGAGGAGAGTTTTTTCCTTAATTGAGGGCAGTATTACTTGCGTTTGATTGGACGAGAACTTTTGGCGGGAAAAGCTTGCACTCAGTGGAAACGATGTCTTGGATTTAGCCACTGTTGGACTATCTTTATCGAGTGTTTGACATGTCTTATAGTCAAGCTTTTGCTGTTTAATTTCCTTTTTTACTTAAGTTCATAGAAAGTTATTTCTCTGTTTTCCCTGGACGTGTTTAGCCTGTGATTGTGCACTTGAAGGAAGGGCTTCTTCACGCTTCGCGCTTCCTCTGCTTCCAATTTGACGACTTGGTAAAATGAAAAATGAATTCGTTCTGCCCTCTTCGTTATAAATAAGTAATCAAATGGGTCCTCGTAAAAATAGGGTTTAATTTCAGTTGTGTTTTCAAAGTTTACAAATTACCCACGTGGCTTCGTGACTCGGACAATTTTGAGTAACTTCAAAAACATGCTTTAAATTGAACCCTAAGGTACGTTTACACATTGCGATTACTCGGGGCGACTTCTGATTTAGGTTCATGGTAATTAATAAAAAGCAGGTAAATTCGAGCCCACGTAGCGTTCGCTGACCATTTCTCATTTTAACATGCATCTAAGGCAGAAATCGGCCCGATCACTCGCAGTTTGTAAACCAGGCCTTAACACCTGTTTACACGAATGAGTGAACAACTCACAAAACCACTGGACCGTACAGCTTTGCGCAAATGGTTGAGTACAACTGTAAGTCACTCTATTCGATCGCATGGGTCAGGAGGATAAAAATCGCCAGAAAAATCGCGCGTGTAAAAAGTCCTTTACATACGCTAAACGCGGACTTAGCGTGTCCGTTTGCCCAGCTGCGTGCCGCTCGTGCCCCTACAACGGCTCGTGACAATTGCTCCGACTACCTGTCCTCTTGGCGTTCCTGTTAAGCAGTTTGCCTGTATGTTGAGGCGATGGTTGTTGATAAATTCTGTGAAGAAGCAGGTAGAAGGTTCAATGTTGTCTCAATATTGCTTTTGCAGGTTTCATCCTATCCCCTGCCGGAGCATCGAAGTACAGCTCTGGCCACCCAGGCCGCCATGTTGTATGTGATCCTGTATTTTGTGCCTGATATACTTAATTCACAGCAGGCCACTATGAGAGAGATCGTCGATAAGCACTTTCCAGACAACTGGGTAATTCCTTACGTTTCTTGCTTTGTTCTCCGTAACTTCTTGTTTTGTTCGTTGCTCACTAGGGGGGTCAGGTGGATTAACATTCGTGAGGGTGCG
The DNA here is from genome assembly GCA_036872915.1 of Nanipora kamurai. NCBI lineage: Eukaryota > Metazoa > Cnidaria > Anthozoa > Scleralcyonacea > Helioporidae > Nanipora > Nanipora kamurai. Next base: position 24,629 of record JBAHVQ010220382.1, read on the forward strand.
CGGGCTGATATCCCTTCCGTGATTATTAACTGGATATTGGTATGATAGCATTGGGCCGATATAGCACGGCATGTGGTTGCTTAGTGTGTATAGATTTTAACTGTGCGTTCTCCTTAAGTTAGTTAGATTGAGGAGCATGCGCGCTTAAGACGAATATCCGTATACTATTTAAGGTGACTCCCTACAGTTTCTATGTCTACAGGATGCAATCAGTACGGTCTCCATTTGTGGGCATTTCGATCTTTAAAATAGTAGTAAGTTTGGTACAAAGTTTGTCTAACTGTGGAAGAAGTATGATAAACATGAGACGTTTGTCGAACTATGCAATTTTTGTTTGTTAAAGTAGTTCTCCCATGAAAAATACTTTTTATGATAATCTTAAAGATATTTCGGCAATAAGTATTATGGCCGAGTTTAGAAAGGATAAGTCGAGAGCTACTTTAACGTCATAGCCTCAGTAATTTTGGCTCTGATTGGCTCTGATTTGTTTCTCCCGAGGCTATGACGTCAAAGTCTGACTTTTAATTAGCTTTGCTAAGTTTTGCCACTTTAATGGGAGCGTCCAGAATAAAAACTTTGGGGATACAATATAAAATTTATTTCAACAAATTTCTCTAAGAAACTTCGCATGGCTACCTATTACGGTGATATCTTTAAGGTCATTAAATAAAATGACAGGCGGAATTTTCATCTGAGAACCACTTTAGATGGTAATAATAGTGTTTGAACGTCGGCATATTTTCACGTTTAAAACACACTTCGGATTTCTTCGGTGAATTTTTCTGAAGATTAGTATGAGGTTAGATATTCCACTAAACAAAATGTCAAAATATCAGGGTAAGTTGTCAAGACATTTTTGGCAATAAACTTTGTGGATTTTAGAAAATTCTGTCGTATCAAAAACTTCGAAAATTAGATATGTTGTTGAACTCTGTTTGCTTTAATTACCAAGTTTGAAAGAAATTCACCGAAACAAACATCCAAAAATTTCAAATTTGTATTGACACGGACGGTTCTGTCGTGATAGAATAACGATTCGGCAAGATCGCTATCTACGCATGCGCCTCTAGCCATATTTAGTAACCAGTCTCCTATCAAAAATTGCCCAAGGAAACCTCCTTAAACCTACGCTGTAAAGATTGCTTTATTTCTTTTTTTTACATTTTGTAAGCTGAAATATCGTTTAATGTTCTACAGATATTCAAATTATCCCCTTGTCCTACAGTAAAGATCAGTACAATTCTCATCTTTGCATAATGTATACTTCTGAAATGCTTGCTAGTATCACAGGGCTCTTTGTTGATAAATGAAGATACATAGGATTCTTTTTATGACATCATTACTGCTTTTTAAATCTCATTTTGTGTTTTAAGACCTTCAAAATCATACCTATAGGCTTCGTTAGACAGGTGATTTTTATTATAATAGAAATCGAAGGCTAAATATTTCCCATAAGATTTAGAGGTTTGTTGGTTGGCCTGCAAGTATATTATGATATTGAAATTCTGTTTATTTTCACCGATTTGCGCGATTCTCGCCTTTGCATAATGTATACTTTTGAAATAATTGCTAGTATTACAGCGGCTCTTTGTTGATAAATGAAGATAAATAGGATTCTTTTTATGATATCATTACTGCTTTTTAAGTCTCATTTTGTGTTTTAAGACCTTCAAAATCATACGTTGTATGCTTTGCTCGTGAGGTGATTTTCATTATAATTGAAATCGAAGTTTAAATATTTCCCATAAGGCTTAGAGGTTTGCTGGTTGGCCTGCAAGTATATTATGATATTGAAATTCAGTTGATTTTCACCGATTTGCACAATTCTCGCCTTTGCAAGATGTATACTTTTGAAATACTTTCTAGTATTACAGCGGCTCTCTGTTGATAAATGAAGATAAATAGGATTCTTTCTATGACATCATGCATTTTAAATCTCATTTCGTGAGATTTTGATTAAAACAGAAATCATAGGCTAAATATTTCCCATAAGATTTAGAAGTTTGCTGGTTGGCCTGCAAATATATTATGATAGTGAAATTCTTTTTACTTTCACCGATTTTAACGTCACCTTGTTTGTTACTTTTATTTAAGTGGCTAATTGAAAAAGCCTCCATTTGTGACCAACGATTTGGTTTTTTTATCAGGTGATCAACATATACATGGGAAACGTCGTGAATCTTGTGGAACAGTGGGAACCTTACAAAGCAGCAAAGACCGCCTTGAATAACACGATCGAACTGGCTAACGTGCGGGATCTCGTAAGTTGTTCCGTGAAGAACTTGATATTTAAGCAGCACATTTTTACGAATCCCGTCGAGAAGCTTCATAGTGTGGTATTTTCAGACGTTAGGAGACTCCCTATAATTTCTCAAAAAATAGAAAGGTGCTAGAGTTCTAGTGACCGTCTAAAATAATTGCCTTCAGTTAAGTTGTTCGCGACCAAAATAAGCCGCGGTTAATCCAAGTCACGAAAAGGCTCGTACAAATGCACTGTACGTCGCTTGTTTTAGCCCGAACTTACATTAGACGCAAGTAATTTTCTCTCGTATTAACGGCCCTACTTTTTGTATCAAAAACAGTTGCTGAAAAAGTGATTTGCAGTTCTGTAGATTCCTATGGCAACAATAACGTTTCAAAAAAAGCCTTGCAACCTTGTTAAATTTGAAAAAAGTGACCCAAATAAGTAAGCAATCGATAAGCAAATTTTAAAAAAATGTTCCGTTTAACTAATTTGGTTTTTTAAGGGAAAATAATCTTACGAGCAAACTCAATCTACAGAGCGTAGAGAGTGTAGGTGTTTGCCGGCAATCGGGAGACGCGGGTTCGATTCCCATTTGGGAACTCACAACTTTTCTGAGTTTTCATAAAGCTTGAAGAGCGAGCCTTTCGTTGTTTATATCCAAGCTTGCAAATACCTACACTCTCTACGCTCTGTAGATTGAATTTGCTCGTATGTACATCGCATTACAGGCATGTCTCAGCTTTCAACTATGAAGGCAGCATGTCAAACATAGGACCCAGGTCCCAATTTATCGCAGACTTGTTGTCGAGCCCTGATGGTCTAGTGGTAAGACAACCGTACCGGCAATCGGGTGACGCGGATTCGATTCCCGTTGGGGAACTCACAACTTTTCTGAGTTTTCATAAAGCTTGAAGAGCGAGCCTTTCGTTGGAAAATAATCTTATTACCTCCGAAGCGTTACTGGTGTTGCCATGGTATCCTGTGAATTACTCGTCTTAAATTACTGTTATTTCGTTGTTTTACACTCTCCTCAGAACCTCATTATCTTTCACGCTACTCAGACATATTAACAATTTTCTGAGGGCCAAAATTACTCTTTTCTTTTCTTGGATGAACTGCATGGTGGCGACGTTAGTATAATTCTATAGTATAATTACAGTATCGATAGCAAGTCGCGAAATTCAGTATTTATGATCGTTATTTCATTACAGGCCGTGAGACAAATCGGAAATATTCAAAAACTCAATGTCCAGGTACTGCTGGCTTCCCAGTCGTTTAGCGAAGCTTGTTCGCTGTGGTTTAAGAATTTATTTCCTTGTTTATTTGCAGGTTTTGAAGTTTCTGAAGGAAGGTTTCCTCACGGAGGAGTACGTGTTGGACAATATTCCCAAACTTATGAACTGTATTCGTGACTGCAATGTAACTCTACGCTGGGTCATGTTGCACACCACTGAAGGAGGTAAGTCTTGTTTATTTTTAAAATTTTCTTTATTATAGTTCGTTCTCATAGTTTTCATGGTGAACCTCTTAACTCCGTTCTGTCCGAATAGGTGTTGTCATAGAGAGGTTAAGACTCGCTTCTACAACAAGCGGATAACGTCAGACTCCTGTTTGCTATCTGCCGTTAATAGCTACGTAAAATGTTTTGTGCTTAAGATTCGCCTTAGCTTTACACAAATTTGAAACTACAAACAACAGATCGAGACTGTCCTTTGCAAACCTTTTAAAGATTATTCGAACTAAATAAGCTCCGAAAGTTTGACTTGTACTATCTAGACATATCAACAATTGTTTGAAATTACTCGATTTACTCTGATTGCACCTATCACCACATGTAGTACATGTATTTGCGAGATTTAAACCCAAAAAACCTCTTCCTTTTGCCAAAATTCCGTCGAAATTTTTTTCGAAGCATCAAAGAAGTCAATGAGAAAAATAGAAAAGAATTCTCTCGTTCAAACAGCTGACGCGGGAAAAAGTTGTTGTCACGTGGTATTTTTGCGTTTGCTGTTGAGCCCCATTTCTACAGGGCTGAATTTTCTGCGGGTACTGCCTTTTTCTTTTCTCTTCTCTCACTGGTTCTCAAGAATTTGTAGTTTCTCAAGAATCAATACGAAACAAGGAATAAACAGTGCACGCGGAAACTAGGTGGAAAACTAGGCTTTAGGGCCGTTTATGCAAGAGAAAATAAATCACCGCTAATATAAGCTTGGCTAAAATAAGCCGCGAACACTCGTATAAATGGCCCTCAGTGAAGTTGTTCAGGACCGAAATAAGCCACCTTTAATTTAAGCCACGAAAGCACTTGTATAAACATACTGTTCGTGGCTTATTTTGGTTTAGACTTATATTAGCCGTGGCTTATTTTCTCTCGCATAAACTGCCATATTAACACGGGAGCCCCAAGGACTAGAAAGAGTGAAGCACATGTCAGTAAATTTCCTTCTGTCCGGAGACGTCTTGTATTATTTCACTCTGACTTATGCCGGGCAACGTTACTCCTAAAAGGGAGATCTCTGGGTTGAAAAGTCATAGGAATCTTACTTCACACTTCGTGAATCTGTTCCTTCATCTATCGTCTCCTGTCATAAATGCCCCTACACTTTAAATTGACATAAGACAGTAAGTGTTAGATTCACAGCAACTGATTTCATGCAAATTAGAACAGATTCACAGCTTTTGTGCTGCTCGTGAATAACACAGTGGTAGTATACTACTTCTTAACGATTTCCTAAACCATTTCGATTCTTTGGATGTTTTGAAGTCCTTTTGATGAAATCCCACGTCAACCAGATGAAAGCCTAGATGTTTATCTATTGTCATGTACATGGGGTATGCAAAAAATAGTGTTATTAATTCATTTTTACCTGTTTCTTTGGAAGTCTCCGACACCAACAAACGTTGTCGAGCCATTCGGGATATCGTTTTGGCCAGCGGTTACAACCCAAGTCAATGGTTTGACATGCTGCTTAACACAGCGCAATTTGAATACGTTGTGAAAGAGGTATGCGTTCTCTCCAGCGTGCAAAGATATCAGTAATTTGCCTCGTAGCGTATTGTATTTGTACTATAGTTTTGTTGATTGGTTCTCACGTTGTAGCCGGGTGATCTAGAAACGGGAAAGTGTACTGGGACTAGTTGTGAAATAGAAATTTGTTTCCAATATATTTTAGATAATATCTTGCGATCCATACCAGATTCTGTTCTTAAATTCGTCGTAGAAATACCTTTCCCTTTATTGAATACTGACAAAGTTCCAAACAGTTTCACAAACGACATAGAATGTCACTACCGATTAAAAATATGAAACTGGATTTTTATTGTGCTGTTAGTCCCAGGCCTTTTGCGTGCGGTCAGATCACCTGGAAGTTAATGGTGGAATTTTGTCATTAAGTTCACTCGAGAATGAATCAGAACTAGAAAACACCGTAGCAAAAAAAATGTGTAGCAGCTTCTATAGATTACCAAAGTTCTTTACGAACTTAGATTAGTTAAAACAACGTCTACCGACTGTATGATGTGTTACCATGGACTGGGAAGATAACAATTTCATTCTTACGAATTCTAATGTCTTCCAAACTTGATCATTTGATAATTTGGCAAGATGTGGTGTTTTCTGCGCGCGCAAAGAATTATTGGTAAAATTTTTAAGACGCCATCTTTTTTTGCTACGGTTGATTGAAACACTGCACATGCTCGCGGAAAAGTTTAAGTCCTGATCTTCACACTGACTTCTGTATAACTGGACTGCGGTTTCCCCTTACCGTATTAAGAAAGTAATACACGTTAAGTTACGAGGGTCGCCCACGCCAAATGCCAAACGTGATTTTGCCGTTCAAAGAATCGGATGATCGAGAATTTTCACGTTCACTAAGACATGCAGTTTTTCAGCTGAAGTGGTAAAGTGAAAAAGTTTTAAGGGGCGAGCGGTTTGGCAAAATGAGTGATATGACCGACTGTAAAGTTTGCCTGAGCTCGCGAACGTGAATCTTTATCTTCTCGTTGTTATCTCAATAGCTTTTTAAGAAAATGTTGTCCGAGAAACAAGACAAATGGGAGAAGAATAAGAAAGAAAGCGTAGATAGGATCGACGAACTGGCTGACGTCTTCTCTGGCGCAAAACCGCTGACTAGAGTGCAAAAGAACGGTAGGTTAAAGTAGGATTAATCTGCTCCGAATTGCGACCATCCCTTGATACACATGAAGAAAAGCAAAAGAGTTGGGAAACTGCCGGAATTTATTTGACAGGGCTCGAAATTACACTTTGGCCTGTAAAAGTTTGGGCATACAGGCCATTTTGGCCTGAAGAAACTCTTTAAAATCTAACTTTACATTTGAGATCAATTGAGAATTATTTGCATATGTCACTTGGAAAACGTTACCATATCAGTTTCTTGGGCTCTTCAAATAAAAAGCCTTTTCACAATTTAAAAGCAGACTGACGAATCAATCCGTAACGTGAACGTCTCCGCCATGTTGACCGGATATTTCTTGGGACTGGTTCTAGTTGTGCTCAGTCCTTTTCGGGTGGATGAAATAAACATACACGTGACTCCCGCTGTCGCCATTTTGTTCTGGTTTGCTTGTTTCACTTCGAAAATTATGGCAGAGAAGCGGTTGTCGGACTTTTTCTCGAGAGGAGGCCCTTCATCACGTTTCATTCCAACGAAAGGCCTTCGCTCGAAACGTCAGTTTTTCTAAAGCTAAATTCCGGCAGTTTCTCAGGCCTTTTGGTTTTGGGCGAGTCGTTCAAAACTGCCTACGTAGCAATCTACTTTTATATTCAAAATTTAAACGAACGATAACCTCAAATGTTCGTAAACTTGGTTATCTTAAGGTGCGTTCTCATCAACGGATTTAGACTTGATTTGGATTGAGATTTCCGTAGTGTAAACGCAATCGGACTGGATTGGAACTGGGTTTGGACTGAGGCTTCCCCAGTGTGAACGCAATCGGATTAGATTGGAACTGCGTTTGGAATGGATTGGGACTGGATTGGAACTGGATTTGGACTGAGGTTTCCCCAGTGTGAACGCAATCGGATTAGATTAGGACTGGGTTTGGACTGGATTGGGACTAGATCGGAACTGGATTTGGGCTCAGACTTCCCTTGTGTGAAAGCAAGCGGACTGGGTTTGGATTGGATCGAGACTGGATTTGACCGGGATTTGAGTCCACTCGTTTGAATTGTTCTGGAAAAAACTGAAGTTAGACTCAATGAATTTGCAACGAAAGATAATCCAGTTGGTCATCTTTTTGTCGCATGACTTTTTCCCTCTCTATAAAAACACCACCTAGTTTTAATGTGTTTTTTCGTTTCGCTCGAACGAAGAGCCTTCGCTCTAAACATCAGTTTTTCTAGGCCTAAGTTCCGACCGTTTCCCCAAACCTTTTGATTTTCTACAAGTCGTTCAATACTGCCGGCGCAGCATTCTACTTTTATATCATTGTGTGAACGAAGCCGGCGTGGATTTAGACTGGAAAGGACTAATTTGGGATAAGCAAACTCCATACCTTTCCTTCTCTCTCTCGTCGTGGCACTTTTACTGAAAGTCCAAATCCAATCCAAACGGTAATGTGAACAGAACTAGTTCGGCTAAAATTTCAGTCCGTATCCAGTCTGAGTCCGCTGATGTGAGCACACCTTTAGTTGCTTCTTGAAATGTCTGGGAATTAATAGCCTCAACAGATTTCACATGCGTTTAATCGGCTAAAAGACTTGACATCACCACTGTAACCTTGATTATGCCGTATGTTAACCTCGTAACACTTTCACTTTTTCAGAAAATCTTCAGGCGTGGTTTCGAGAAATGTCAACCCAAATTCAGTCTCTGGATTACGAAGACTCCACGGCAGCAGGACGAAAGATTGTTCAGTTGATGCAAGCCTTAGAAGAGGTAGAGAAAATGGTTGTTTTTCAGAGTCAGTGGGTCCCTCATAGCGATTTTATAACGGGCGATAGAATACAGGGATAACTGATTTATTTCTTGAATTGGTTTTACTTATATTCGATATTAATGTTTGAGGATAATTACTGACTCTAATTCTTCGACTAGCGTCAGTCATTAAACAATTATTGGATGAGATTTTTATTTCAAAAACTTATTAATAATTCACGAGGAAAACACAAAGGAAAATCATAAGCGTGTCGTATCTTTATATGTGATAAAGATACGCTCGTTTTTCTTGTCGAATTTTCTCGGCTTAGAAAACATTAATTTTCAAACTTTCTTCGCCGATCATTTGATGGGGGGTATGTTGTTGAAGCCATTCAAAAAACTCGTAGTTCGTGTTTTATCGGATATAAAACACGAGGCGACAGTCGAATAAAAACACTCCTACTCGTTGTTTAAATATTACGTCCAGATTCGTCAAGGTCGAGGAAGAAAGCTGCTCATGTTTTGATGGTGTCACCGATGTAGTTTGCTTTGAGGTGACATCGTAGAAAACGTTGGCGAAGAATACTAATAAGGAGTGCTTTATCAGATATAAAGTCCGTGCACGTGACGTATTATTGGTGATTTGATAGGCTAAAACGCTCATCAATTATTCATGAGTTTTTGAAGCGGTATATTAAACTTTGAGCTTTGCCCTGAGGTTAATATATCGCCTGAACACCTCCGACACGGAATATAATGTATACTTAACAGTGAGTTTGAGAATGTAATTTGTATCCTTGAAGGTGCAAGAGTTTCACCAGTTGGAAAGTAATCTGCAAGTATGTCAATTCCTTGCCGATACAAGGTTGTTTTTGCATCAAATGATTCGAACCATCAACATCAAAGAAGAGGTAAGAATGTTTTTAAATGCCAAGGAAATTATCAAAGAAAACGCATCAATTACTCATGCATCGATTGGGGCGATGGCCATAATGTGAGTGGAATCGGTTTGTCGTTGTGAGAAACAAGGCAGAAGAAATCATAATTTCTGAAAAAAAATAGCATAAGCTAGTGGGATAAAGCTTCAATCAAACGACAACACAAGTCATCGCAAGGTTTAGCTTGTGCGTCATTTGACCGCCAGCTTGCGATGGCTTGCGACTAAATTGAGCTTGTTCAAATTTTAAGTCAAATTTGACGTGTTCAAGAGCCATTCTTAACCCTTCCTTGGCCACGATTGCCATACGGCAACTTATCATTTCTGCTCTGTCTAACACTAGGTGATTTTACCCGTCAAGGAAAAACCGCGAGAAAGCCCCAACAATAAAGGGTTCAACAGATTCTGAAGAGAAAAACTCAAAAGAAAAAAGAAACAGGGCGAGTTACTGATGAGCTTTTTACACCCAAACCTTTGCCATAATAACTTCGGAACTAGTAGAAATGCGGAACTTGCAGTGGCTTGTGCGACCGTTTGATTGGCGTCATCGCAAGTCGTCATCAGTAAACTCGTGGTGACTTGCGTTCTCGTTTGATAACGGCCCGGAAACTTAAAAATGACCCGGAAGAAGTATCTCTCGTTGGGTATTTCAGTTCATCTAGCCAGCTTAGTAACTTTGCGTAAATACTTGTTATCTTTCTTAGGTCCTCATCGTGATTCAACTTGTGGCTGACCTCTCTTATGCTTGGATAATCATAGACAGGTAAAGAGAACAGAGTACCTAGAAAATATCATAAGACCACCTGTCATGACGGTAGATTTTCATCTTTTTTGATGATGTTCATTCTTAGCATTTTGAGATTGCAGTTTGATACTACTGAAGTCTTTGAAAATCTTGCTGATGAAATCGTGAAAAGTCATGGACTCATTAAAGGGCTCGAACCCGCAACCTTCTGAACGCATTTAAAATCATTAAATATTATTATTGTTATTGTTATTGTTTTTGTTATGGTTATTGTTGTTGTTATTGTTATTGGCATTGTTATTGTTATTGTTATTGTTTTTGTTATGGTTATTGTTGTTATTGTTATTGTTATTGTTATTGTTATTGTTATTGTTTTTGTTATTGTTTTTGTTATTGTTTTTGTTATTGTTTTTGTTATTGTTTTTGTTATTGTTTTTGTT
>JBAHVQ010220444.1:0-11141 GCA_036872915.1 Nanipora kamurai
TGGCTTGAACAACTCGTCGAAGGCTCCGTTTTGATTGATTTGGATAAATTTCGAGGATTTGGACTTCTGTATCCTCTGAGGTGTTATCTAGAGATTATCGCTCTTAAAGTCGTCGTATCATTGGCCATCACTGCAGAACCCATTCTCTGCTACGCTACATCTCAAACCCACGTCCTTAAAACGGGCTCGTTATTAAAGGCATTTGTACATCAAATTATCACTATTTCTCACCATGATACATTAGCCAGTATTTTAAACTATCTTGGTCTGAGCGGACAGAAACGTGAAATATACAATCCCGTGATAAACTAATCAGACTACAGGGTTTCGGTATTCAGATATTCCTTCGCCATATTCTTATAATAAAGTACAACATGAGTACAATATACTACAATGCGATACAGCACACTTAATGCAATATGGTAGGTACAATATAACACAACACGACAAGGAGTGGATAGAGGAGAAACAGAATGCGTGCGAGATTGAGAGATTTCTCAAGTACTTTCGTTTGATTTAATGTGGCACTGAATGTGCATTTCTGTGCTTTTTCAAGAATTTTAAACAGACTGCTGACGGTGGATTACTACTTGAACTAGATCAGGATCATATGTCGTGCATAAATCGTACAACACCGATGTCTGACGATCCAAGCCATGCAACATATGCAGACATGGAAGCTACGCAAGCTAATGTGTTATACGATGAAAAATGTCCAGTCCCAGGATCTCAGAGTGCATCTTACAACATAATTCAAGATTTCCCTCCCTTTTCCGTGGAAGTTCCAATTTTGGATCAAGAACTTGATCCGGGATCTTATACCTTGCCCCAGTTGGCTAAAAAAGGATTGGAAATACCTATAAAGAAGGATAGCCTTAGTTTAATCCGAACTAGAAACAGCTGTTCTGATACTCATTATAGCGATGAGGTAATTAGAGTCCGATTGATGTCAAACTAAACCCGTGGCAAGATATATATGTATATACATGTAGACGTGCTGGCCATTTACATATGAGTATAAATACACGTATGCTATTGGCAAATTACAGACGTTATGGTAAGCGAAAGGATATTGAATATATCAACATAAAGTAAAGTATCCGCGAACTTCTAGTGTGTTCCTCCCGTGATCGATGTTGCGGTCATAGTATTGCAAGTGCTCGAAGAGTAATATCTGAATTCCCCACCAAGTATTTTATGTTTTGATATTATGATATACAGGTCTCTTTAAGGATATCAGGCAAACTATTGACCAGGGTTCATATTCGAATGGAAGTCACTTTTATCATTAAAAAACTGTCGGTAGTGTAGTGGCAAATATACGATTTTGGCAAGAGATAATTAAGGACAAGGGAGACCTCAAGTACTTTTGAAAGTCCCATGAATCCACCCCTGAGTGAAAAGGACCCAAAGTTGCACTTCTATCCGTGGATACAGAGCGATCCCTCAATTATTAGGGCCTTAAACCTATTTCCACTTCTGGTGCTTTCATAGGCCTTGATTACTTTCTAACAAACTCTCTGATAATTAGCTTTAATCACGGTAGCGTGCCCCCATTATTTTGGTGCACCTAACAGGTGGCATTGCTCCCCTAACTTAATTTTATTCCCCAATATATTTCACTCAGACGAAGGGCCTTCGCTCGAAACGTTAGTTTTTCTGGATCTTAAGCTCCGGCAGTATCTCAGCCCCGGTTGGTTTTCTACAAATCGTCCAAAAACTGTCTAGGTAGTACTCTACTACTTATATAATTTTTCCCGCATTTATAGCTGGTTTGGGGACTTGATCTGTGCCTTGGAAGGACTTCGGAATTTAATCAGGAGGCTATAGGGTTCTTATTTGCTGGTATAACAGGTTCATGTTTGGAGCAAGTGTCTGTTTGCCGTCATCCTCCATATGCCTGTAAAATAGCTAAATGTGTTAGATAACTTTTTACCCTCCTCTCGACGAACGTCGTGACTGAAAAATTTTAGTAATGTCTTACAATTCCCTTAACTGAATGCAAAATGTCTTTCTTATTCAGAGTATATATTCCATTCACAACAGGGCCAATTTTACGAAGGAGAAAAGAACAATAGTTCTGATCGTTCTGAGGGACAACCACAATGGAAATCTCTTTCTCCTATCCCTAGCAGGTTTGAGAAGGTTGTCGGAGAGATGTCCCAAAATTTAAACAATATTCACTCTGTGAGCAATCACGGAGACTTAAAATTCACCTCAAGGTAAGACAGATATCCGTTATAATTATTCAATTTATTTTTCATATCTTTTTGACTGCCTAATAGAACGCCAGCTGCAACTACGTGCCTGCAAATTATGGTTGACTGGGCAGATTATTTTGCAACGAACAAAATTTTGCGCATACGCATTATATTTCTGCTCCTCCTAAGTTCAGCCAAATGGTTAAGCTAAAAATAAAACAAGGTTAAACTAAAAAAGAAATCCAATTGTAAAACAGGGATTGAACTAGGTTGCCTGTCAGTATCCGTCAATTGAACTATCGTAATCTGTCAATAGCGAGCAGATCAATGATAAGCCTCTGCTAACAGCGTCGGCAAGTAATTGATCAGCAAGACAGTGTTAAATTATGTTTTGCTCAACTTTCTCCAATAATTGCATCCGAATCTTGTTACATTTATGTTTTCAACCTATCGTATACTTAGTTTGTTGCATACTCGCCAAGGTTTATCGTTAAGATCGATATATCGATCGTGTCAAAGCGTCCTTGGAAAATTTCCGAGCTGATCAAAAATTGCGTCCCGATTTTGCCACACGTTGAAGAAGTGTTTCGTGACAACGATACACATCTCCCACGTGTAAGGAAATGCCAGGCGACTTTTAACGATTTATTTATTTGCAGAGAAAATCTCTTTATATATAGAGTAAATTAATTGCTTATGGTGAATCAATCAACACTTTATTTAATCACGTATGCCAAAGAGCTAAGAGCTCGTCCAAAATTCGTTCGTGATAAATATACATTACTGCTATAAACTAATACATGCTAGACTATTACTTCCATCCGACCAGTGAACGTTCGTCAAGCTCATTATCTCAGAAAAACATTTTCTGAGCCCTTTACCGGAATCGAACCCCGCAACCTTCTGATGACTGGTGAGACACTCTAACCATTAAGCTACCAAGACTCAGATGGTGAGCTAAGCTGCAGGTTTGTCATATGTACCAGTGAACGTTGCCATCTGAGTCTTGGTAGCTCAATGGTTAGAGCGTCTCACCGGCCACCAGAAGTTTGCGGGTTCGATTCCCGTTTAGGGCTCAGAAATTGTTTTTCTAAAATATCGAGCCTGAGGAGCGTTCGCTGGTCGTCTGATATATACCAAGCTCCCACATGAACCAAAATTTGTGTTCAGCTTTCAGTAGTACTATTTCCATATAGTACATTCTACTTTAATATATAACTATTATTAACCCTTTACCAAATGGCAAATGGCAACATAATAATTGCTAATGGCAAACATATTAATTTTACTCTGGCTAACGCCAGACGATTTTACTCGTCAAGGGGAGACCTCCTTAAAACCTGCCCGGTAAATGAATAAACTATAAAAGTGATATACAATAATTAATTAAATATTATTATTATTATATATACTTATAATAATAAAATGGTAATTGCTAATTTTTGAGGTTTTATGCACAGTCGTTGGTTCGTATCAGAAACCTGACTCGTTGGCTTGTTTGATTTCTAGTATCACCAACTCGTGCATGAATGCTGTGCGCCCACACTATCGGCATTAAAAATTGTATATATTTCATGCTTAAGGTTTTCAAGCGGATTATTAAGAGGCCGATATGAAATGCCAGATGTTGTCGGCGTGGTGCAACCTAAACTGAGACAGGTAGAAAAATGTCAACTTAAAATAGCTACCTCTCGCTTACTTATGTCGATAAAAAGCGTTGGGGTCAAATACAACAACATGAGGAGATGGAATGTAAATTATTTTAAGTGCTGTTGTTCTTTATTGCATCCAAGTATTCAATATGTGTGTTGACAAGCTGGGATAATCTTTTGCAACAACATATACCAGTATTACATCTTTTATATACACAATATGACTGTCGCATACGATGGTTCGTCTTAATGTATATGATTCATTAACGATGTATTGCAGCATTCATAAGTGATTAATAACCTGGGATTTGACTCTTACGAGTTGACTGCATTCGCCAGGGTGAACAATCGTATCCGACAATCGTATCGTGTAGATGGGAACTTAGTTTCTCAGTGCTAAAAACTATTTGTTTATTTATTTATTGGTTTATTGACTTGATTTTTCGTGTATTTATTCATTTATATAATTAGTTAATTGTTTATTTTATTTATTTAACTCAGATTTCAAATTCGAAGCATCAGTGGCAAAACAGTGAAGGTATCATAATGTAGAGGTTATACATAATGTACATGTACGTATAAAAACGCACGGCTGCATTGTTAATACATCAATCTCGCAAATTCAAGTAATTAAAAATGTCAAACGACCATATTACCAAAGTTTTTTTCCTGTCTTTCTTCTTTTTGCTCAAAAGACTGAATAACCACAGCTGCTTTATCAGTGTTGTACAATATTGTGGAGAAAATTATGCACAACGTTCTTGGTTCAGCAACTTTGTTTATAATTTTCTCTACTTCATCTGAAGACAAAAACGCTGTAGGAAACAAGAGAGAAATTTAACCAAAGGTGTTCTAATAAATTCCTTATTACCTGCGCTCGGTCCGTACAGGAAAGTATTCGCCTTCGGATTTTTAGCACAAACCTCGCCCCGCAGACGTGAGGTCTGTACAAAAACCTCAAGCAAATACTTTCCAGTTCGGACCTTGCACTCGTTTAATAAGTTTTTATTGTTATTTTTTGGTACTCATTACAGCTTAGGGTACAACTAGCGTCAATCAGTGAAAGCTATCTACATCCAATTGGCTAAAATCGCTCAGGGATATTAACTTTTAAGTTAAAGTTGGAGTATCTCCGTTGTTCTGAGTGGCGTTGTTTTTTGAACTTGCTCAACTCTGCTCTAGTTTCACTGTTACTACCATATCTGGTCTTCTTCGCTCGAAATGATTGTCGCACTGGATCATAAAATCTCAGTACAATTTTTTCCTTCATCTGATTCTACAACTTCCTCGTGAGTGGCATACTCATACCACATTTTTGCTCTTTCTAGGTGATACTTTCCTTAATATGATCAGTGCATAAACTTTGCCACGTCATCATGCCTTCATTTATATTCCCGTTGTGCAATTTTTATATACTGACAAATCACTTACCCCAAATTTTCTTCGGCTCTTCCTCAAATTAAGAGTAATTGTAAATCCTCAGATTTATCGGTCTTGATCTTGATATGACTGGTTTTAAGGGTCTATTCTAGCACCGCACAAATGAGAGCTTTTGTTTGCGATTTTAAAGTGCTAGTAAGACCAAATATCGTACAACTTATTTAGATTGTATTTGGTAGTAATTTTGGACTGAAGAAGAATAGCATTCTCACTTAGTCAATATCTCATCGTGTTTCAAAGATACTCAGGTTTTGAAACATGCAAATTAGTTGCCGTGACGTCATCTACTCATACGAGCTGGTTAAAAATCCCAAGACTGGGACATATATTCAGCAATTACTGTATATATTATAGTGTACCATTCTTATTGACATATGTCTGGAAACTTTCAGTACTTTCTAACAGAGATTTCAGACGATATTTGTCCATTTAGGAATTTGTGTGAGTAGAAGATGTCACGAGACATCAAATTTGCATGTTTTAAAAATCTGAATATATGTGCAACAAGATTTGATATTGACTAAACAAGAATGCTATTGTTCCTCACTTCGAAAGTACTTCTAAATAAAATCAAATTAAAATTATATATAATATATATAAAATAATAAAATTGGGATAGACAATTTTTGTATCTTACTGCCCCTCTAAATCACTCTTTTGTAACTACCTCTACATCTTTTCCATGTCTATATCTTCACTTTTCTGCCGGTTTAACTTTTCATACATTCTCGTATTCATCCATCTTTGTTCTGCTTCTTCAGCATATCTCTTCTGATACTGTTATTTTTGTAATCAATCCACAGTCAAGATGATTTCTCCATCTCTTTCTTCAACCAACTTTGGTTCAACCGCGTTCTTGACGTACCACTGCCACCCTTATGCTATTTTCATCCGATCTGATACATATCTTACAGCCAATCAACTGCCTACCTCCTGTTCCTCTTAGTAGGTATAGCCTCTTTAAGTGTCTCGTGGGACGGAAAGCGACAAGGAATGTCGCTTTAATTTATCGTTTTAACGTATTTTTAATCATTAATCAATTGGAACGAATCAAGTTATTGGGGGGGCAGTATCGTGGTGCCATCCCCGCTTCTGCTGCCTGGGAAATTATCACAATTATGATTGTTCAAAAAAAAAGAAGAAGCATGCAGTTCGTCCTTACATTAAAAGGTTAACTGAGCCCTCACGAGGACGTTACGAAAATGTGACACCAAAAAAAAAAAAACAAAATGACAAGAACATCACAGACAGCCTGCGAATAAACGTAAGATACGAGATAGACTGCAAAGGCTGAAACGGGAATTACGTAGAAGAAATGGGGAGATGTTTCGAAGCAAGAAAAGGAACATATGAGAAATGTAATACTGAACACTAAAGGTTCAAACATCGCTAGACGCAAGGTGTCTAGATCAGAGAATCTGGAGAATCAGAGAAGTGTAGTTCAGAAAGTTTGACGACGAACGAGACATAGACAAGATAAATCATTGCTTACGAAAAACTTTAGAATCTTGCAAAAACATTGAACGCCAACAATAACTCCAAGCAGCTTCCAGAACAATACATCATTTTACTTCAAAAGTAACCACTTCACCACTAATCATTCACGTCCACCTTTAACTTTTAATATAAAGTTTGAACCGAAGCTCATATGATATTTTGAAGGAAACTTAAAGCAATCAATAGATAAAATTTCGTAACATTTCTATGTTTAAATTCACAAATATTTAAGTTTCAAGGCAAATTTGAATAGAACACTAGAAAGACATATTTATCGACGGAATAAATATTTCTACAAATGGGCAGTCATAACAGGCCTATAATTTACAAAATGAGAGGGGCTAAATTTTTGGGACGCCTAACTCCTTCCTGTCCGTATAGGTTCTCTGTGGCCTATGGAGGCTTTAGTATTTTACTCTGGCTTACGCCAAACGACTTTACTCGTCAAAGGGAAAGTCCTCGGACATGAAAGGGTTAACTGTTTTGTGACTGGCCATACAAAATGACTTGAATGTGAAATAGTGATATTCCATAAATATACCATTGAACTGAAGAAAACATCGAGATCGAAAATTCGCCAATAATTTTCCTGAACGTGCCTGTAACGATCGCATTATCCAAGTGGAAAATGGAAACGTTCCCCCTTTGATATTTTTGTACCAATGTTGCCGTGGGCGATGAATGTGAGGTGTTCCACAAAGAACTTGCATTAAAATTCTCACAAAAGATCAGAGAAATATTTTAACGTAATCAACTAGGTACGAACTCGTTTAGCTTTTCGTATTCTTCGTTCCGCATTCTTGTGCCTTAGAGGGGCTTGAGTTTCCTGTACGGAGGCAAACATCTAATTTTACGTTATAAACTTCATTTAGTTTTTTTCTTTATTACTTATTAATTTTATTAAGAAACGTATCTTTTACATTGCGTCTAAGCTTCTCCAGATTCTTCATAACTTTGTTTCAATGGGATTTATTTTTTCCAGAATGCTACCATAAGCCGCAGAAGAAAAGAAAACTTACATATGAGATTGTTCCTGGAGCAAAAAATGGTCAAACCAGACTAACTTTCACTTAACTAATGTTGACATATAAAGTGATTTTAGTTAATTCATCCGACTTAATTCTTTTTTATAATTCATAGAAATTACGATTAAGTACAATAAACCCGTTAAATAGTTATATTCTTGTTGAAATTGGCAGTGAATGAATGCCGCCTCTAGATTTAGTCCGGAAGAGTTCCAAATAATGTTACTTTGTAGCAAGCAAACGTAACGTCTCCCCCAGGAAACACTTTTACGTGACTCACTAATAACATATTTAGATACCTGTTATTCTAAAAATCGAACAAAAATAAGATCACCATGAAATTTAACTGAAACAAACCAATTGGCTGTTCATTAATGATTGCAGGCTTGTGTGCGTCGTGACAAACGGATAATTTATGACGTAAAAATGTACGTTCCACTCTTAGGCTCTGTCGTTTAAAATGACGTCATTAATGATGAATGTGGCGAGACTAATCTGTCTTCTACTTTTTGTATCTCTAACTGGCAACGGTCGTGTTACGGATGTTTCTGTATTTCTTCAGTCGGACGAGACAACGAATTTACGTGTCTTGATTTGTTTTGTTGCTGATCGATTGACATACAACGACAAACTTGATATATTCCACAAGAATTTTTTAAATGCAGAAATCCTGCGAGCGGTGAATATCGGCAAAATTCTGAACAAAGAATTGTTTAGAAACTCAACGGAACTGAATTATAATCAATCAGTAACATTTACCTTGGAAATTACAGATTCACCTTTGGGTCTTCGATCATTTATATGCAAATGTAAGTTTTTGCAACGCCATTTTCTAAACAGATTTCTTATTTTAAATCTATGATTTATACAAGCGTTTTTGATTGGTTAAAAGGATTCGCTGTACTAGTAAGCGCAATGATGGTGAAGGCCTAACAATTTGGGGGCAGCAGTTCAAGGGCAAGTTAACTTTGGATATAATTTTTTGTCATCCCAAACCCTGTAAATCTGTAGCACATAACATATATGATATAGAGGAACAGACTTCTATTTGAATGGAGGATCATTACCTTCTTCCCCTCGTTAAAGTGTCTATGACATGAAAATTAAGTTTGTTTTTAAGTTTGTCTGTTTGAAAGAACTGCTGAAATTACTACGCAAAGTCTTTTACACTTTTTCCCTATCTCACTTCGTTCTTGAGATAATAAGATTTATTTGATTTGGAAATAACACCTTGCATACGTCACGGTGCATAATTAGTTATTAAAAAGTCACACATATCTGTCAAACTATTCTATGAAATTACAAAGAACTTGGTCCGTTCAGTGTTGCGTTGCAAGTACACCTAGATTCACAGTTCCATGTGCGACGTTGTTCAATATCTTTAACAATTTTGCTAATTGTACCACAACTCATTATACACTATGACGTATACGAGGTGTTATTTACATATCAAATAAGTCTTCTGATCTCAAGAACGAAGTGGGATATGGAAAAAGTGTAAAAGACTTTGCGTTATAATTTCAACAGTTCTTTCAAACAGACAAACTTACAGACAAACTTAATTTTCATGTCATAGACACTTTCAATTGGCATGTGTAACCTTTGGGTCTTTAAACCTTAATAATCAAGATCGAACAAGCGTGCTGGTGAGCTGATGGGGGATAAAGTTTGGACGACTAATGGACGTTCGTCAAGCTCATTATCTCAGATTAACGATCTCTGAGCCCTAGACGGGAATCGAACCCGTACAACCTTCTGATGACCTGTGAGACGCTCTAACCATTGAGCTACCATGACTCGGCTGGTGAGCTAGGGTGCAAATTCGTCATATGTACTGGCTAAGCGGAAGTCACGATATGATAATGATGAAACTCCACGGACAAATTAGTTATTTGTTCGGGAGAATACTTATGTCAAATCTTAGTTTAAAATGACAAAAAAGGAATTCCAATAACTTTAAAATTGGTGATCATAACTCTAACAGAAGTGCGCTCAACAACTTATCACCAACCAGACGAAAAAAAATCTGAATACTGTGCGGAATTTGGTGTTTGCACGGTAAGGAGTTTGCAGCTATCACATGACATCAAGTCATGCTTTCTTCTGATTGGTTAAACTCATTCTGGTAGGCAAAACATTCAAGAGCTTAACTTTAATTTAGGTTTATCACAACACAAGTAGATGACACAGTAATGAAAATAGAAGGTACATTTTTATTGACTCTCAGATTTTCTTGACAATACTCCTGGGTTCAAACAATTTACTTTATTACAAATTCTTGTATGAGGATTGACTGGAGTAGTGATCCGAACGAGCTAAAGATTATGTATCTTCATGATTTTCAGTGGTAGCTTATAAAACTTTACATTTAACTCCTTCATTTGGCGATTTGTGCACAAAAGAACAGCACAGCTGGAAACCATATTTATCTAAAAATATAAATAAGATTATCAAAAAAAGAATGAATTCGAGTGCTCTTGATAGTTTTTTGTTTCGCCCACCAAAATATTTTAGCCAATCGTAAGGAAGCTGATCATAGTTACATGATAGCTGCAAACTTCATCAGAAGGTATTTGGCTAACGTGCAGATAAAAAACAAATTTAAATTTAATCTCTGACAAAGAAATCTTCGTAAAGAAAAGTTATCAGGATCATTTTTACAATAGAAATAAGACAGTCTTCCACTTAAGATGCGAACTGGTCCATTTAAACTAAGCGAGTACGATTCCGCCTTGTGTTACAAGTGTTGCACCCGACTTGAGTAAGGTTAACATCGGTTTTATAATGTTTATACGAGCGTTTCTCCGACTTATGGAAGATGCCTATGATCTCTAAGATGTCTATAATCTCATTATAAATCTCAATATTTGTATATTATAATATATAAAATATTATATTAGTTATATTATAATATAACCAACATAAATATGTGTAATTGGTGGGAAGAGAGTGCTCAATACCATATAGTAGAGCGTTTATAAATGAATATTTCCCTAAAGTAAGTTCGTTATTGTAACGAACTTATTTTAAGGAAATATTTATTTACATATATTATTTATATTATATATATATATAATATATATGTATATATATGATATATATAATATATATATGTATAAATATATATATATAGTATATGTATATATATATATATATCAGCAATCGATTGACCAGGCGGGAATCGCAATCTTAGTATAAATATCAATGCCCAGCATAATATTTTGACAAAAGTCATCACAGTAAGTAAAGCACGAATGAAATCATAATATTTATTAAAGGTTCTAACGTTTCGTTGTTAACACAACATCTTCAGAGAAATAATGATT
>JBAHVQ010220455.1:0-11139 GCA_036872915.1 Nanipora kamurai
TAGTAAACCGAAGGTCGCGGGTTCGAATCCCTGCCGGGCCAAGTAGAGTTTTCTCTATTTGTCCGGTATGGTTCGTCGCTCGGCGTAGCATTAACATCATTATTCTTCACCCGAGTTCATCTTCTACTCTAGCAAAAAATAGCCTCTCAGGCGGATTCATCATCGTAATTTTCAATGGCCAAATGCGATGATTTTTTTGGCATTTGAAAAGATGACCAGTAACAGGACGAAACCAATCGTATCGCCACTGCCAAAAGAAATGGCGAAATGTTGTAGATTATCGCTAAATTTGGGTCTTTTCGATGTGTTTTTATAACACTTTGGGAGAGATTAGTGAAACTATTCAAGTTTACTTGGGTGTTCTTTTCTTGGTTACTTCTTTTTTTTTGAGATTTGAATAAAATTGATATTTCTTCAAGTGTTTGTTTGCAACTGTAAATTTAGTTGCTAGCCTTTGGTTGATTACAATACTAAACATGTTAAGGCGACCGCGCGAACTAGGTGAATGGAAATAGGTTTCAATATCCATGTTTGCCACGACAGGTAAACAAACTGAGAACATCCAGCTACGTGAATATAAGGGAAAATGACATCATTTATTGGGCTGCTTATGCCCAAATAAGCTACTTGTGACAGAACCAAGGAATTTTCCATTTAAAGAGAACTAAAGTCCTACGCAGTACGGAAGATATTTTAGCGAGCATAACTTGTTTATGTTTTTTTACGTCATTCAGAACAGGCTTTAAAAAATAAGTATAAGTAATCACATGTAGCCGACTAACAGTAAGGTTTGATTTCACTAGTGCTTTCAGAGTTTGACAAAATTGTCCCCGAAGTCACGAAGCAACGTGGATAATTTGTAAACTTTGAAAACACAAGCGAAATTAAACCTTAAATTTTACAAGGACCCACGTGATTGCTTATTTATAACAAAGAGGGAAAAATTAACTCCCTGTACATTTTACTAAGTCGTCAGATTGGGAACTGGGGAAGCATGAGGCGTGAAGAACCTAAATCATTCAGGTGCAGTCAAAAGCAAAGCTGGACAAACAATTCCATGAAAACGGGCGAAAAACTTACCAAGAATTTAATTCAAAGAAGGAAATAAAAAAAAGGCTGATTAAATTACATGTCAAACAATAAATTAAGGTTGCTCGACGGTGGTTAAATTCAAGACCTGATTTTTGACTTTATGCTTTTTGTTTATGCTTTTCCCATCAAACCTTTTCGTCCGAAAAAAATGGAAGAAAAGCCTCCTAGATAAGCCAAGTAAAATACAGTAATTTTGCCCTCATCGATATAAAAAAATTGAGAGAAAAAGTGCATTTTTCCGACTCTTTCATTAAAAAAATGGGTGGCATTTTCTCTCAGGAATATAATTGTAGTTGTCATGACTACGCAATTCTACGCTTTGCTTTTAGCATACAAGAACTCGTATGGAATTGATTCATTAGCGATTTTAACTTTCTATATGCTTATGTACTACTCAAGATGATGGTAAAATGTATTTTTGTTGTTTATCCGTCGCTGTCTCAGTGACTGTGATGTGGAGGGTGAAACTAGTTGAGATAGAGTTAGATTATAGATTTTTCGTATCTCACCTTCTGTCTTACCTTTTCGAAAGATCTTAAATGATCAATCATTTTATCATTGCCTTTCAACATTTGATGTGAAGTTATTTTTAGTCTAATTACTCGGAAGTTTGAGGAGTAATAAGTCCTCACAGGTTGGTTTTTCTTACTCAAATTCGAGTACCGCTCGTTTCGTTCGGGAAAATTTAGTCATCCCGCATGAAACAGTCTTCTTCTGAAAAAAACAAAGTAATAAGCTACTATTTCAAACCGAACATTCAGACGGCTGGTCAATGCTGTACGGCGTTTCGTCAGGATATGTTGAGGAAGATGCTACCCCTTTCTTTAGTATCCACATTTATTGAGTCAATTTTTCAAAAAGTATCATGATTTTTACTCCCATTTGATTGTTTCTACTTAGGTAACGACGCAAATATTCAAGAAAGCAGTGCCCAAGGAGATACGAGTCAACAACCGGAACAAACAAACTCATACCTTCTGGTGATTCAATGTTTCTCTTTTTTAATTTCCAATCGTTATCTTAAGAAGTAATATTACTTTGTTATTTACTGAAAATGATAATACAATTTTTAACATAATATACTACTAGCAGAACGACATGAGAAACTTGGAATGACATTTCAATATTTTATTAACAACATATCTTCACTTACAATTCTAGGATTCTCAAGGTGAATCTTCTGTCGCTGGAGTAGTCGATAAAGCTGGTTAGTGCAAATTCTACTATGATATTTTTTTCAATGAGGGTTACTTTAACACTTCAGACAGGGAGTTTTCAGCTTATCCTCTTAATTCTAACTATCGAAATTTCAACGTATTTTTCCCTAATTCCAGTCATTCTCGTTTGGTATTAGGGACCAGACATTTAAAATTTGCTATAAAACTTTTAACAAATTGAAAATTAAACAGACAAATCTAAAAATTTATATAAGTTTTATATATAAGTTTTGATTGACTTAAAGTAAAACCTGTCTTCCCTACCAAAAAATCAAAATCATTTAGATTGAAATAAATTAATAACTTCAACCATTGAAATTTTCAATTTTTTAACCTTTTACCGAGCACTGTTGCCAAATGGCAACATATTAATTTTACTCTGGCAAACGCCAGACGATTTTACTCGTCAAGGGGAGACCTCCTGAAAACCTGCCTGATAAAGGGTTATTTAACAGAGTAATTATCCATTATGGTAGTATATACTGATCGATATCAAATAGTATCAATAGACATAAGCAATGAAACGTACGGATTTTAAACGTAACCAAGAATGAATAAGATTACTACTTGACATTTGGTTGCTCCTGAAGTGCTATCTCATTCGTTCATTACTTCAAAAATCCAATTAAAATATGATTTTTACCTCACAGCTAAAAACAATTTATTTTAACTAAAACGACTTAATAACCATACTAAAACGCCTTATCTTATGATGCTATATTATGTAAGAACTGAATACAGCACCGCAACCCATCGTTACGAAGAATTTCTAGTTAATAAGTTAGCCTCATCACATCGAGAAATTCTAAGTAATCAAAAACGTTATTCCCTGATGGACATGGATGAATAGCTGGGTCCTTAGAGGGAAAAAAAAGTCTGCGTTAGAAAGGTTAAGAGTATTTTAGGGACTTGCTGTCTTGAACATCACTTAGAAAAGCGTCGTTCTTCGCGCAGTTATCTCTAACTCTATTACGAGAATGGCCCTTGCCGAGTCACACTGGAAAAAGTGCTGACCACCCTACAGGCTTCAGAAAATTCCGATTATTTGAAATGAACAATTTCCTTTTTGGATACGAGGTAGACCTCCTCCTCTTGATTTAGTCACTTCTCCATTCATCCTCTTTGATCATTCTTTTAGTTATTGTGCTCGAACCGAATCATTTCATTGCAATCGACTGCATTTATTATAACCGATCAAATAAATAGTGCACTATTTGTGGGTGTTTATATGAGTCCGCGATAGTGCCTTAGTAGCCGTACTATGATGGCACAGTGTAAAAGCTTACTCAGTCAATTTTTCAAAAAGTATAATTACTTTTTTTATTTTATTTGGCTGTTTTCAACTAGGTAATGACGCAAATATTCAAGAAAGTAGTGCCCAAAGAGATACTATTCAACAACCGGAGCAAACAAACTCATTAAACCTGGTGATTTAATGTTTCTCTTTTTTGATTTTTAATCGTTATCTTAAGAACTAATGCTACGTTGTTATTTATTGAAAACGATAATACAATTTATACCAAAATATAATACAAGCCGACTAGCATGAGAAAGTTGAAATAATATATTTTATTAAAAACATATCTTCACTTACAATTAAAGGATTCTCAGGGTGAATCTTCTGTCGCTGGAGGGATCGATAAAGCAGGTTAGTGTAAATTGTGTCATGATTTTTTCAATGCTTGATAATTTTTGGGTTATATGTCATTATTTTCGAACGGCAGAAGAATTATCCAGATGCGTTGTACGCCAGGCAAGATATAGAGATTCATGGCCCTGCAGTCAAACAGTGTCAGATAAATCGCAATTTCTTTCCAGATTGCCAAAATATTCATATGTTTACGGTATTTGCACGAAGGATGAGAGGTATTTTTTATTACAGAAAAGCAGTGGAGATTTTTAAATCTGATTTTTACTTACATCGCGTCTCATTTCAAAACGAATTCTTCGATTGAGTAAACTTTTAGGATTGTTCAAGACGGATGTACGAGCCATAAGGGAACTAGACCCTCTTTATCTTCGAATCATGAACTCATTACGGCCCGAAGAAATTGAAACAAAAATTGAAAACTTCTTGGTAAACTTTATATCAAGGTTCGTTGAGCAGTGAGATATTACTCGCGCCAAAAGCTACTTTTCTACATCATTTCTATAACGATTTCAATAAACTTAGTTCCGAGCCAAAATCCCAACAGGAAGTGGGTGAAAATCGCAGAAGTTTTCATAGTTCTCTCAAAAACTGTATTTCATGGGTCGGGCTGAAAGGAGTTAAGAAAATTCAAAATCGCATCAAAAAATCTAAATTCGACGATGTTTTGAACGTACTTAGACCAGCTGTTTCTAGAAAGCGAAAAAGTGGATTTTTCAAGAAACTATAAGCGAGAAACTATAAAACTATGCTAAAATCCTCAAATGTATGACGTAGGACGATTTATTTATTGTCAGCGATTGAGTCTTGCAGAAATGTTGCTAGAAAATCTTTTGCTAGTCCTTGCTGAATACTATGGTTCTCAATAACCGCCTGGTATTAAGAGAAAAGCAACACTTACCAGTCATCTCTCAGTTACTGTATGCTAACGATAAATTCTTCATCTCATATTGGGCAGACGTGGGTCCAAGCATTAGGCATAGAATTAAATTAAATGGCATCCTTGTTTTTACTTGCCTTGGTAGAATTTGGTGTAAGGGTCGAAATCGAGAACGAAGCGGACGGTAGTCAAGGAAAAAAGCACAAGTAAGCCAATCTCGCTAGCCATTTAATTTGAATACAAATTTCCTTTGGTTTATTTCACTTAGCAATCTTCTTTGTAAACCGATCACTGGCATAACTATTCTAAAGATATTTTTTCCTCATTTCCATGTAACAGTTTTACTTCCAGCACAGTAATATTATATCTGTCCGTGTACAAATATGTTTATCTTAACACATATTTACTCTTGTTGAACTTTTTTGTGGTCGTTCCCATAAGTTAATCGGCAAAACGTGAATAAACAACAGGACAAGTAGAACATTGACATCGAAACTTCATTAAGAAGAGTTTTGCTCAAAACCCTGCCGCTTTTCTCTATTGTACTTTGTGTGATTATTTATATTGACCAACTGTCTACTCAAGGATCCTATCTTGTCATGAGATGTTTAAAGTTTTCCTTGATATCCTTTTCCTTTGTCCTTTTTTCCTTTTTTGACAGGCTCAGCTTAATAAAGCGAATTAAGGCAACAAAAGGAGAAAATAAGGTATGAAAATTTTAAAATGTATAGAAATGACCGAGAAATGTGAATGCAAAAATCTATCTAAACTGAAGTCTATCAATAACCATAACTGTGTTTCTTACTGCATTGAACTGATACTTAATCATTTTCTTTTTCTTTTGCATCGTCAAGTTATTTTGGTATTGTTTTGTTTCACTTTATTTTGTTGCTTTTCTATTGTATTTATTTCATTTTTTCTGTTTTTCCTTCTTCGTTTCCTCCTTTTAGCTTAAGATGTTTATTTTTTAAGGGTTTTTACTACTTCTTTCTCTTGCTTCTCCTTACACATATTTTCCTCTTTCATTGCTTATTTGAGTGGGGGTGGGTTTCTTTAGGTGTTTTCGGACTCGTAAGCTTTGTTGAGATGAGTCTTCCGTGTCTGCATTTTATTGTGTTGTGATGGTTTTTTGGGTTTTTTGAGTTTTTTGGGCCGCGCTTTAACACCCTTGTTTGGTTTAAATTGGATTGCACAATGCTGGATGCGGTTAAATTATATACAGTTGAGGATTCTGTTGCTTTGGTTTCATCCATGGATGCTTTTACATTTTCCATTTAGGTAGCCATGCAGACATGGCTTACACAAAGTTCTGAAAGTTTTTGCTACCGTTAACATTTCCTTGTCTCGTGTTACCTTGAACAATCCATGTCAACCACTTTCGAATCATTTGTGTCCATTTTATAACATTCCTTTTTTACGTTTTGTTCAACATGTTTGACATTTTTAGAATTGTTTTATGCGCTTCTTACATTTTTGTTTGTTCAGTACATTTATTGACAAACCTTATTTGGCACATATCGAGAAGTAAACGCCTCGGGTATATTACAACATAAAGATACCTACCACATCTCTTATTACAAAGACCCAAACGCTTTTTTGTTTGTTTTGCCGATTCATAATTGACCTTACGTGCGCTTCTGTTATTTTTGTCCGGGCTAGGCTAGATTTGAAGGTATTCTTGCCAAAATATGGCGTCCTCGTATTCGGAGGTATTCTGTTGCTATGCTGGAGTTGCTAAGGATTCATCATTTTAGCAACTAACTGATTTCACGAAGGGACTACAGATTAAAAGAATGACCGAGATGTTGCATGTACAGAATAGCCAAAGTTTTTTCCTTTGGTGACTTGTAATAGAGATGTTACTTCGAAGTCTTCAAAAAACGTAGAAATTCTATAATTTTCGGCATTATGAACATTATGCTGTATATTTGAATATTATTTCAGGCAGCTACCTACGAAATAGTATGCATACAGTTATTCAGTAATCCCGTTTCGACGAAGTTGCTATAATTTTAGTATATCTTTAAGGGATTTTTTTACACAGTGACGTTGTTATTTCAAGCAATTTTTAAGTAACGTTAAAATCCAAGTGTACTTTTTGCGAAAAAACTGTCTAGATTCTAATCACAATTTAGAAACAAGGTAACTCAAAAAAAAAATAAATAAATAAGAAAATCATACGATTTTTGTATTTTCAATCGCTTAACGTAGATGTTACAACAGTTTGTCGTCAAACATCAGAACATTATTCACATATGCCACGCACAAATTGCTGAAATTGGTTCTTAAATCTCTGAAGTACAATGGGTATATATTCATTGCAACTTTCCTTAGAAATTCATGGGTGGCCACTAGCTTATCTGCTGTTGATATGCAGAGTAAGAAATTTCAATTACCTGCTGCGATGCAGTTGCTCATATCTCGTTATGTTTTCATAAGTTTCATTAAGCTTATTTTTGTCTACATAGAACAATAATTATGATTAATTAAAAAAAAAGCAATACTGACAGCTAATTACAAATATTTTTAGACCAGTCTGACAGATTTGGAAATGGAGATAAGAGGACCAGATTGGGTGTGAACTTTAAAAGCAATCAACAAACCTGAATCGGATGGATACATTTAAATTACTTAGATGATGGCAACTTAGACTAAGCAAATTTAATGATCGAAAAATGTTAAATCTTTGATATGGGTGGAAAATCAGAAACACCGACAGCAAGTGCGACAACCACATGATGAAGCTTGTATTGACTGAATCACATCCAATGCGTTGCGATGGATGACGAGAAGTTTCCATTTGCAGAATGTCTGAAAGATTTCGCTGATCACATAACAACCAGTCTGAACAAACGTCAGGATGTTTCTTAGCAGAGCCTTCTAGTTATGTTTCCAAATGTTCATGGTTCCAAATTTCCATAAAGATCGGTAATATAACTATTATAAAATTATCCTAACACACGGGACTTCAGAAAGTTGGCCGGTTCTGAGGGTAATTTACAGACCCGTATAGTATTTCATTTCCGTGCCTCACAAAATTCTGACACTGGAACAAAATCCTTTCTTCATCCAAGGAGGGTCAGGTGATAACACTCGTGGCTAATTGAAAAAATAGACATTATGACCTCACTCTCTTTAAGTTTTCAGCCTTTGAATAATGAATTATAGTGCAATAAGCGATGGAATTATTTGATATAAATTTGACGCAATTGTCCACTTAATAATTGGAGATAAACGTTTTTCGATCATTAGCTGGCATTAAACGTTATTGAATTAATGTAATTGCAATCAACAAAGTAAAAAGTACTTGGTGATAGTGATAGTAATGTGAAAAATAAGCCAAAAAAAAATAGAAAAACCCGGAAAAGAAAACAGTAGAAATTGTATTGTATCTTTTCAGTGGCCGCAGTAGGGTCACTGAAATTTACAGCCGTTGATAATCTCTTGAGTTCATCGGCCTTGATTCTGTTTTATGATATAATTACGTAAGATAATTACTTGCATTTATCTTTTCTGTGGCTGTATCAGAGCCATTGAATTTTGTAGTCGTCGATAATCTCATGATTTCATCGGCCTTAGTTGTCTTGCCTCTACTTCATGATATAATTACGTAAATACTTTTGACCCACTTTTTGTCACCCAAAGAGTTTCTCTCGGGTCTCATATGTGCTTGGTTTTTTGGACGTTTTAGGTGCTGTTACATCATTAACTTTTGCATTAAGCTGGAAAAAAATTTCGTGATAAACCAATTCGCAATTGTTGTCCATTTAAATTAACCCGGTGGTTGAAACTTACTCTAAATTTTACTTCGTCGCCATAACAGAAAAGTAATCTAAGTTTTGGAGGTACAAAAATCCTTAATTTTGTAATATCCAATGCTTCTTTCCATAATAGTAAACAACGTTAGTGGTGTAGCAACATCATTAACCTTGGCCTGAATGGATATTTCATTTGTGTCTTTTATTTGAATTGATAGATTAATAAATTGTTGCCATTTAGACAAATAAAACATGAAAAAACCCAAACATTGGCATACTCATTCTTATTCGTCCATCTTCATCGATAAAATCTTCCCCTCCGTTTTTCAACACGAGAGGTAAAATTCATTATCACCACTTGTGCTACCTGGGATTAAATATATAGTTATATATATATGTGATTTAGCAGTTGGAAGGTTTGTATTGAAAAAATATTTTCTCGAGGTCTCAGTAATAAGTCGAGGCCGTAGGTGGAGGGTAGTTATCGAGACCGAGAGAAAATATTATTCTCTATGGAACCAAAAACGGTAAATACTATGTTTATTTTTTTACTGTGCGCTGCCATTAAACAAAGGTAGCTCACATAAAATGAAAATCTGAGCTATTTAGTAACGAAGAAAACCAAAAAGCTTTCAGAATTTTAATCACGAAGATCCGAATTAATGCCAATATTCCTTTGGCTGTTTCCATTAGCTCTTTATCCCATATTTTTAGTCTACTCTTCTAATAGATAAGCAATGATGGAAGATGGAAATTCTATACACATTCTTGCTTTCTTCATTAACAAGTAAGGTTTCGCCTATTTCGAGGAAAGAAAATATTTTTCCATCCAGATCAATCAAAAACGGTTAATAACCAAATAATTTTTTTTTTTTTGTCTCTGCGTTTCCGTTAATTACAGGCAGTCGGAAGACAATTTAGCTTTTAAGCTTTGTTAAGTTGCTAATAAAATAAAATATGCAGTTAGAATTAAACTCCCTTATTTGTAAGTAGTATAGCAGTTACAAATTAGGCGCTTATAACTCTTCCATATCTCACTTTGTATTTAAGGTATTAAGATTTGTTGACATGAAAATTTAAATTTGCATATCAAACAAGTCTTAGTACTTCTAGAACGAAGTAGGATATGGAAGAGTTATAAGCGTCAAGCTTTATAATTGCAAGACTACCTTCAAATAAGTGAGTTTAATTCTAACTGGAATCTTCATTTCATAGGCTTTAACAAAGGAACTGTTAAATAGTATACAATTTCCAATTATATTTTTATTAAGATTATAATTTATTAAGAAAGCCATTGAAATGTTTTAAGCTTTTTGAAATACTAAAGAAAAAAGCACAAACGATACAAGATACACAGGAAACGAAACTAATGCTAATAGTCAAATGATATTAGGTGTGTTTTAGTGGTAATTTTGTTAAATGCCTTGTTATATCACATAAGGCGTCTGTTGTTACAACAAATCAAACTGCAGAAATGCCCAGGATTCTGTTCGCCCACGATAGCAAAAAATACAATATGTGTTATTGACCATTTAAATACTTTATTTTGTATCAATTATGTGACCTTGCAAACAAGGCCATACGTACAGTAATGCGACATTAACAAAAGTTTAGCGCGAGTTTTTCAAAGACCTCAAATGCCACTCTTCCTTTTGATTCGGCTATTTCGATAATCTTGGAAAACTCACTTGTTAATACTTTTCCAAATTGCACTAGAAACCATGATATAACTTAATAAAAAATGCTGGAAATGTTGGGGACCATTACGATGAATGTTGAACTTGTGGAAATCTTTGTTCACTAAGCGCACGAGATATTCTCGCGATAACTTTACGCTATCCACAGGGATGGATGTGCAGTCATTCAGTTCTATTTCAGAATCATCCTCAGGATAATATGAAACGATAAATTCACATTTAACCTACACTGCTGAAGTCAACTGAAAAAGTTGACTCAAGCGGGTTGAACTCACACGTTTAAATAATAACTCGTGTCCAACCCCTGTAGGCTCAATAGCTCAACAGGTAGAGCGGCGGACCGCATTCCCAAAAGTGCGAGTTCGATCCCGCTCGAGTCAATTTTTTCAGTTGACTTCAGCAGTGTAAGTTAAATGTGAATTTATCGTTTTAGCATGAAAGGCAGGGACGCACTATGGCTGTGGCCGTGTCGCTGGAGTTCATCAACACGTTTGCACAGTTACCAAAGCTTGTCGCTGGGTCGCTGGGAGCCTGTCGCTGAATTCGCCGGAGCACATGAAATCGCCGAGTCGCTGGCGCAAAATTTCAATAAGGCATCGCTCAGCGAGGTTCTGCATTCTGTCCTGGATAAGATTTGTGAGGTCACCCTGACCTCGTTGACGTCGACTAATACCTCGGACTCACCATTGCCCTCGACGGGCTGCTATATTTTGTTCATGATTCTCTTTGATGCTTAAATTATTTAAAATTTAAACAGCAACTAATGCTAAACATAACTCTATAATTGAAGCCACCTTAAAATTTAGCTTAAATTTGCCGTTTTCTGTGATTTGGCCAATAAATTAGG
>JBAHVQ010220477.1:0-11138 GCA_036872915.1 Nanipora kamurai
TGAAACATGTCTACATTTAAAAAACTTGTCGTGTTTATTAAATGCGCATTAACATTAGTGCTTTTACGCAGTTATATTCACTTATTCCTTCCTTCATTCATTTGTTTATTCATATATTTATTATAATTAGTTAATTAATTATTTAGCTAATTAATAGACCTCTGTCATATTGGCCACCGTTTTAAATATTCTTTTATATGCATCTAAATTAGCCTTTCTGGCCTCGTTAGGAAGCAAAGGTTCTTTTGAATTTGAGGCACGGGAACGAGGCGAGAAAGGCTTACTTAGATCCACATAAAAGAATATTTAAATTGGTCGCCATTATGAAAGAGGTCTATTATATATTGTAAACCTGTTAAAAAACGATGAACATGTTTAAAGATGCAGACAACTATTTTACGCTCTGCCATGTGCGATACTAAAAATTTAAAATTTATTGTTTGTTAGAATTTGAACAGTAATTAAGTTAAGTATTTACAACAAAAGGCCGGATATGAAATTATTATGATAGGTTACTTTTGATGTGTTGCTTTAGAAATGTAGAACCTATACATAAAAACAAAAATAAATTTAAAACTTGTGATTTTACAGTAAATTATTCCCCTTTTACCGAAACATCTTTTCAGAACATTGGTATTTCGCCTTGTAAAATTGTAACATGTTCCATCTGTTGGATCGGGAAAAAAAATTGGTCACATTATCAATGCCTTGTTTTGTAAATAGCAAATGAAATTTCGTGTTTTGATACCGTGATCCAAACACTAGTAATGTTCCTGGACTTTCAATGCATGCTTTGAATCAAATTGGACAAAACGCTCCTCATACCTGGACTCATAATAATGCTCTTTACTGGGCCTTTTTGAAGAATCACTTAGCCATCTGATATAGGTTATCCAGTTAAAATAACGGCACCTAATATGACCTAACCAGGGGATTGACCAAGCAGAACTCGCATACAATACACGTAAGTTTATGATCATTCTTCTTACATAATAGAATTTCTTTGAGTAACTAATTTCCTTCATGCATGGTGCCCTAACATTGCTTTTTATCTGTCAAAGTCAGATTACGTGACAATTGATTTGCAGTTTTTGAGATTTATCTTGAAGATGTATAGAACAGTTATCTTCTGCTGAACCACAGTAGCCCAAATGTGGTAAAAAACAATTGATGGTTTTAAGAGAACTTTCGTCGACAAAATCTTTTGATTTTGATATTTGTTTTAACATTTGAATTCCTTCTGTGGTCGTAGGAGCAACTTGACTAGTGATTTTATCTGGGTGATGCATTTTTCGTTGATAACACACCAAGTTTCGATTGACGAGACTCGATCTATGTTCTTCGAACCAATTAACAACTGCGTGTGGGTCTTTCCTGATCCGTGATATAGTCTTTGTCGTGACCAAAATAGCATATATTCGGCATATTAAAAGCAAATTTTCGATTGTCAGAATCATGCATTATTAGACACAACAGGGAACTATGGTAAAAGTGCACCTCTTGGACGTCCGGTTGAGAATCGAACCCGCAGAAATATGAATCTAGTGAAGTACTCTGACAATGGAGCTAGTAACGCCGTTTTCCATCGTATGGGCACGAGCTGTGTTTTTATGGTGTTGGTGATGCCAATAAGGGGGAAGGGGAAGTGTTCATCATTTCTCTCAAGGGAGGTGTTTATCACATCCCAAAATGCTCTTGCGAGGAAATACATAAAAACACCAAGTAAGATGATAGAGCCAACCCCAAAAACAATGAAGATCGCGGATCAATTTAAGACATGCTCAAGACTCAGGTGCTGGGTATGCTAAATTTACATTGAATGTTTTAGTGACATTCTAGCTTGTTAGCCTTTAGGTCTTTGTTAAACGGTAATTATGTGGTCGAGGTGTTCATTGACTGATGCTTCTTTTTCCAGTATTAAAAGACATTTTATACTAAAATTCCAGTGTTCACCTTAACCAAAACTGTATCAAGTCTCTGTAAGTGTCCAAGAGCATCGCCGGGCCTCAATCAATTAGGATATGAAATGTAATTTTTTCGAGTCATTATTTGGTTGAAGATGTAATCACGCTGGTGTGGAGGTTGGAGATGCAGTAGCGGATCTATGACTGCGGAAAACCGGTTGGTCCACATAAGGGCGACTGTTGTTGTTCATTATTAACCAGTCACAAAAGCCTCTCTCTTTTTATAGGGGTCCAAATAACCCTTCCTCAAGAAATTTTTTAAATTTTCGAGCTCTAAAATGACATATTTTTTGTCATTGTATTTAAGTCTCATTTATTTCTCCCACTGAAATTGCGGCTGCAATTCAAGGAATTTTTATCGTACGTAATCGTGATTAAATCATAGAAACTCAAGTCTTATTTTATGTATTTGGCTCAAACATTTTGAAGTACATAACATGGTCAAACAAACCACCAAAACTGAAGTATTTTTGATTTATACTCGTGAGAGAGTAAAACGACAAGGTCGGTCAAAATGGCGATCTTCTGTCCAAATTAATCTCAGACTGGCAGTGGAAGTCTACTTCGTTAGGTCTGTGCGAATCAAAAGCTTTTCGAATAAGTATATTGGCCGATGTTGTGCGGCATGTGGTAGCTTGTTGTGTGTAGACTGAAATTGCTCCTCAAGCTTATTAGACAGATTTACCAAACAGTCGACATCAAGACGACGTGAGATCGCGTGGAAAAGCTTTAACCCGAGTAATTTTCGCTTCCTATTTAGCGGGCGATGCCGTCCTTGCAAATTTCACCATGCCAAATGGAGTGTTTTCTCGTCCTGACGAGAATGTCACAGCTTTGGCTGGATTTTTCGAACAAATGTGAAGGCATTTACAAGAAAAACTGATTCGCAGTAACCACCACTATATTCTTAACAGTATTTCTGAAAAAAATTGTGACTTATTTGCAAAATTATCTGGTAGTTCACTACCTTTAAGACTACTCCCTTTTAGACGGGTTTTCTGCTTGCACTAGAATGATCAACTATCACAAGTCGAAGACCAAGAGGTTTCTAGGCCTTGGATTTTGAAAATTTAACAGTATTTTCAATGTCATAAACGAGTAGGCAAGTAACTGATGGAGTGACTCTGCCGTCCAGATATGATCCGTATAAAGAATACAGCTCTTCAGGGTTAAAAATACTGTATAATTCTTTCGTACTGATTTAATGACGTCCGTTTGCATTTCTTTCAACCAACTCTCGCATCGATTTAATCCATTTGTAAGTTTTTTAAAAGGTTTTTATGAGAATATGACCTACTCGCCAAAAAGTTTAAACATTTAGTGAAAGATTTTTGTTAATTTCTAATCAACTATAGTAGTTTATTCTAACATATATTTTTAAAGATTTAATTTTTGAATAGGATTGTAACCTTGCTAAATCATGGGTGCATTGAAAGATCTCAAAAATCCAAGACAGAGATGCGGACTTCTGTCCAAAGTAAATACTGTTTGAAAGCTAAAGCCAAGAGGAGTACAAAACAATGATAAAAAGGAAAACACTAAAAATTTAATTTGAAACCGGCTAATCATTAAAATCATGTTAAAACGACCGTTGGGTGAATAATTCACTCAACAAGCATTCGTTGGCATTTGTTGTTTGTCTGTTTATTTATTTATTTATTTATTTATTTATTTATTTATTTATTTATTTATTTATTTATTTATTTATTTATTTATTCATTTAAACACAGTAGCTTATTAACCATAGTTTGTAAGAGAAAAACATTACAAAGGTTGTTTTTCATAAGGCTATGTGTGCACTAACGTTATTTATAACTACTATTGCACTTTTATTTTGTTACACAATTATTTTACTATAACAACTGTTAATTTCAGTTAAAAGATTAACAAATTAACAAACTAACTAACTATATTACAATTCTTTACTCATTGTGGTTTGAGAGTAAATGTTCTATTTTCTTTCGGAAGGGAGTTCCATGTCTTTGCAGCCCTATAACTAAAACTTCTTTTCATGAATAAAGTTTATGCAAAGTCTTGATATTTCGTCAATATGCTAACCCTAAATGAAAATGATAGCTCATCGCTACTTTGGATAATGGCCTTATTTCTATGGAAGCACGGACCAGCCGGCAAATAAATAGTCTGCGAACTACCTAGACAGTGCGATATTCGACGATAAATGAGTTCAGGCGTGCAATGCACATCAGCAGAATATTATTTTCACCAAAACAACGTTGCCTAGTCAATTCTATGCATAACTGTGCAAATCCGTATTTGTAAGCAGATGACGTCGTGATCTTTTAAGCCAATGAAAAAGGTAAGAAAAGTAAATCAAACAATAAGATGGTTTATTTGCATTGCCGATATGCTGAACACCTCCTCTGGTGGTCACTCACGCCCATGTGTTACTTCGTAAGACGGCACGATTAAATTTGTAGCTATGATGTCATGTAAGGATTCTTGGAAATAAGTAATTCATGATGGGTTTTTTAATCTGTGCTAAGTAGTTCCAAAACTGATTCGAGCATGGCTGAAGATTTGTTAAAGATTTCTTTACGAGTTGTAACTCATCTTCAATTGGTCTAGCAAAGTTACAAAACCGGCAAAACTAAAATAAAATTTCCTATCTGGAAATCGGCTAAAGGTCTACGAACCTTTTATGTTATTATTTGCCAGGCGCCGCGGAGCCCATGGGCTAGGGAGGGGCTTTAGTCTCCCCACTTTTTTGATGAGATAGGGCTTAATTTAGTAGTACGAATATATAATTACATATTGTATATTGTTAAATAAATAATTACCAGTTTTTAAGATATAGATTAAACAGTTTATAAGCAAAATAATCTCCAATTTGCAACACCGAATCGCATCAAAGCAAAAGCGAATAAGCTGTAAAACTTGAGACAATAAATATTTCTCTAAATATTTCTATTTTTTAAGAACAATCTACATGACATAAAGTATTAATATCTTTTTGTCCGCTGTAGAATTTTTTCTCGGAGATGTCATATATTTTATAGCAGGTTATTAATTATAAAATTTTCAGGCATTAAAATGCTATTTCAGGGATCCAAATTTTAGACATTTTCGGGGGCATGGCTCCCCTGTATAAACAATTTCAGTCCCCTACTTCTAAATAGCTTCCGCGGCCCTTGTCTGCCATCATTCAAAGTTACAAAACTATAACCAGCCTCCAGTTTGTAGAAATATAGGATGAAATATTAATCAAAAGATGTCATATTTAGACTTTGAAACAAGATAAGACAAAATGAGGTGGCAATCACTTTGAGAACAAGCGGTTGGTGTTTTAACTTTAATATTAGGTTTCAAGAAGATTGGCGTTGGATGTCATGTTTTATCCATTACGCATTCAAAGCTCCAAGTCTACATCCATATATTATCACCTTATTCTCCCCTATATGCTCGAGGAACGATGATCTTTTAGAACCTCTCTCTACTACAACCCTGAGGCTGCTTAGTGATGACTTAAGGAGACACGGATGAGATTAAAATGTTAATATTGAAAATTAAAAATGATCCCCCGCTTTGTTTGCTTGGATTTATGTCCGTGGCTCACGTATTCCGTAAACCGCGTCCAAGCACAAGACGCAACTCTGTAGTCTTATAAATGGCCAGTTGTAGACCCTTAATTTCCACGTGACCCTCATGGTGGCTATGTTGGTGGTGATTTACTTAATTGTATAAAAAGAATCGAATAATCTCATAATAAAATAAAATCTCGATATAAGGCCCTGGGCGCTTATTTAATTTTGTGATCTTGATGGTAAGCACTTATTCCATGGTGGGGCTGATCCAATTTTCATAATTTTTAACCAATGAGGAAAACCTTTTTAGAGAACAACAAAGCAAAAGATATAGGGGGTTTAGTTGTTTTTAACCAAACAAAACTAAATAGATAGGCCAAATATCATCAACAAATTGGCAAAAATAACGTTTGTTGTTTGTTAAAACAGCTTTGTTTAACAGTGTTCATCGTTAGTTACACTAAATTTCAAGGTGTTCGTTGTCGCTCCGTCATGGAACTTTCGAGGGTTGCCTCTTTCACGCCAGAGTGATAGCATCCAAAGCGTCACTTCCTCGTGATCAATTGCTTAACGAAGAGATTTCGGTCAATCTCTGCCACAGTAACGAGATCAAGGCTGAAATTTGAGGCAGTATACTAGCTCATCTTCTTAGCCACATGCACAGGTAGGGCCTCATTCGCAGTCGGGCTATTCTTTAAATTTTTATGATATATGTGTTAACAGCAAATTACCAATCGGAAGAATAAGATAGTATAATGAATAGGATAATATAATCTGTTTTTGAAAGAATCTTCCTATCTCCGAAAAAAAAGCAAAAAAAAAACACCCAAACTTTCTTTGGGTATTTCTAAATACGTTGGATTATCCACTTGCCAAAATAGCGTCAATGATGTAGTAATCTAAAGAAATTAAATCAATTCACCGTAATAAAAGTGGAACCTAAATAAGTTCCCAACCAATCCTTGTTTGATTGGTTAATTGATTGATAGTTTAATAAATTGTAATTTGCAATTTAAAAGATAATCTGTCGACTAAAATGTATACGATTTTAGATAAAAAAATATTAAAACATTAAAATTTAATTGCATAGATTATTAAAAATACCTAACATGCATACAAAAGTAATGATATTCAACTCAATATCATCAAGGTTTACATTCGAAGTAGTTTGCAAGAGTGAACGAGTTCTTAAAACGATCAGTTATAAATCAAGGTACTAAAAATTTCTTATTTCTTCTCAGAGAATACGCGCACTCCTTTTCTCGTGGAATCAAATTATGCAGTTTGTGGTTAATGTCCCTGTACGCTTGGAAGAAAAGTTTTTTGCATGCAGATTATCAGTGATCATATATAGTAGATAAGTTGGGTAATTGATTGCTTCTTCGTGAGGAACACCAGGAAATACGCTCTTTAGACATAATTTTGATCTCTTTCGATCTGAACTTAAGACTGTGGTAAAGAATTGCAAAAGACGGCTGCAGCATAGTCTAGAATTGGACGGACTCAGGCACAGTAAACCTGTATAATTTCTTTAGCAGGAGCGTTAGCTCGTTTCAATTGTGCAATTTAATGCAAGTGCTTCGTGGCTTTAAACAATATTTTCAACATCTTTTCTCCATTCTAAATCACATTCTTAGTTAAGACAAAAGCAAGGATTGAATAATATTAGATAAGATATCTTGTTTCTTTTAGTTTTACGGAGGAACATATTTTAACTAGTGGAAAATGATAGTAAACTGAAATAGAAAGTTCCAAAGTTCACCGAAATGGGCGTGCAAATGTCGACCTCCAGTAACATAAATCTCAATTTGATGTTCTTTTACGTCCATTGGAATTACCTTACCATTGGTGGTGACAAGAACTCATTTATCAGCATTAAGATTCGTAGTGAGCATTAAGACAAATTCATAGTTAGAAGACATAGTTTGTTGGGGCATTTGATTATGTACATGTAATTTCGGGAGTATTTCTGTTGATATTCAGTGAATATTTGTCGGTATAGAATTTTGTATCTATTTGTTTGAGAAAAGTTTGAATTGGCCATGCACAAACCACGGAAGGACTGGGTTATGGGTAACAAGTCCAAGCAATGATTAGCTCATAATTGCATGGCTAAACTTTCATCCAATGACAGCACAGATACCAATGGTCAATTAGAAATGTTGCTACAAAGTGGCACTCAGACGACTAGTGCTCGTTCTCTTACACGAACCAAGTTCGTGTTCAACATTAAGTATAAAGTGGTACTCCGTGCATTAATATTATAATCAATTATGAGTACAACCACTCTAAAACGCAAGTATAAATCATATTCCATTTCTAAAAGACTAAAGTAGAAGCGGCCAAATTGATTTTTTTTGAGAGTACACCAGCATGGCTACAGTTCTGCAAGCAACGTGTAGAGCTACATGTGAGTTTGATCGAGGTAGAAGGAAAATTTCAAGTGAGCATAATGAAGTGAAACTCCTTAGTAAGATCTAACGAAGACAAATCATAAAAAACACAACTTCAAGATCTTACGGCAGGAATCAAACCCAAGGCCAAGAGCATCGGAATCTGGTCCAGTGCTCGATCGAATGAGCTGCGAATATGCTGTTGCAAAGAACTTGTTTGTAACATGGAGGGCAACTCTGATGGATGAATCGGGTGTGTATAATATCGTACACAAGAAGGAATTATTCATCAAATATTTATTGTCGAATAATACTTAGGTTCCTTTCGAGTGCATGATATCACATCGCATATTAACGACCCTAATTTGGGGCTTGATTACATGGAGGTGAGCTGGCTCAGCTACCTGGCTGACTCATGTCACGAAAATTTTTCTACAGCCATAAAAGATAATTTAGGTTAACTTCGGACTTTTCGTGTTGCCAAACGAAACCAATTTCGTTTGTAACATTCATATTGATAGCATTTTATAGCCATGGTAAGAAATTGATTTAACGAGCCAACTTGGTTGCCAGGCCAACTCGCCTCGATGAAATCAGGGTCTGAAAGAAACAAAACAGTGAAAGTCAAATATACAAACGCCATCTCGGTATAACATTTAGTAGCAAGCATGTTGAAAGCAGGGATCATCGTATTCGATGAACAGGTGGTCTACTGGGCGCTAAAATAGACCCTACTGGAAAGTAGACATCTGGCCTCTCATGCAGAATACTAGTCAAATTATTCATGAGTTTGGCCATAATATCCAAAACCTAAAGCTGGGTGCAGAACTACCAAGATAAAATATATATTTAAGTAAAGTGGAAATTTGCAGTACTTTCTGAAAGACGGGAAAGATGATTCCTGGTAATTAGGTCACACTCCATCACAAGACAGCGTGAACAAACCGCAATGTTTGCGTTCTAATTAAGCGAACGGCCAATATATTCGAGTACATACTTTAGAAAAGACTCCGATCAACCGCTGCGCTTAGAGGGAATAATGAGACCCATAATCGGATTTCAGGGTGCTTGAAATAGCACTTAAATTGGACGATTTGGTTAATTGACTCCTACTGTCTTCATGTTCCTATTTGTAGACCACATGGTTGTCAGTGATGTTCGTCAATTAAACTTTTGATTGAAGCGGCAAGGAAATATGTTAGTATTATCTTGAAGTACGTTATTCCGTAGATTAGCAGACTTTTGGGCAGTTTTACTGCCATTGGTAAACAGAAGCCGATGAGACGTTCAGAACAATAAATGTTTTGAACTAATGTTGTTTTTACGTCGTCACGTGGGAGATCCTTCCTAGCGTCAAAGAATGTTTTTCAATTGTTGCCTTCGTTTCTGTACGGCTCAAGCAACTGTAAATAAGCCCAACATAATGTTTAATAACCATACAGAAACAAAACATGAAAATGAATGTTGGAGCCCGTGTGTCATAGGCATGTAGTCAATTCGGACCAAAGTAATCCAAACAGAAATAATTTCGTGTTAAATTCAACCTAAAAAGTCATCCTATAAACTTATACTTGACAATAACAATCTAGCTATCCAAGTGTCTTGTTTTTATATTTTTTCCTAAATATTGAAGCCGTACTTTCAAACGAGCTGTCTTTGTTTTTCAATTCAATTGGTATAAACATCGAGGACAATGAGATGAAAATGAATAGCATGCCAATAATTGGGTGCTGAGAGAAAAAGAACCATGACATATTTTTCACCAGTCGGTTCCTGTGTTTCTTGATCTTCTCAAAGGGCTTATCAAAATATTGTCACCCTACTTCACAGGATGCCTTTATTGCAATCAAGTTTAAATACTGACGTAACTAATTAACTGGTTGTTGTTAAGTCCGTTTAATGGTTAGTACTGCTCTTCAGCACTTTCATTTAAACCAGTTTGTTTATTCCTTGAAACGGTTTGTAGGATCACATAGGACTCGAATATGAACGAGCCAAGACTCCTAATTTTCAGAGAAAATCTGATGGATCTAAGTGATTTATCCTTTGATCAAGTGGCATGCATTATTTAACAATTTTTCTTAAACGTTACTAAGTCAGGTAGAATCCGACATTGTGCAAGAGTCGTAGTTGCAGAGTCCGCTAAATCTAAATCAAAATAAATATTTTTGATCTCGTAAAACACTAACTTCATATTTAACAGAGTATATGAGGGAGAGTAGACTTTGTTTCAACTGATATTCATACTTACTGACGTTAACATTCTATCTTGAGGTCGATTGACCTCTGACTCCACCCTCTCTGTGGCGAAATTGGAGATCATTCCTTAATTATTTAAAATTAGAAAACACCTAAATGCTCACAGAATATTCAAATTATAGCTTAGCTGTCCTAGTATGATTGCTAAATAAGAAATAATCTTTTTACTGAAGAGATTATTAAATAACCAGAACCGAAGTCTATAAGAAGTCCGTGCGTCGCTATTGAAATAGAAAAAAAATTCCGGATGAAGGTAAATTGTTTGTAAACATATCAACCGAAATTACAACACATGGTTTCAAACATCATTAGTGCTCCATTGTCAATGATATGTTCATTTCTGTACTGTCCTAGTATTAATGCAACAGAAAACTTCAATTTCGATATATATATATATATATATATATATATGTATATATGAACGAGCAGTAACCACCCTTCTCTATATTTATTCCATAATATAAAATTAAAAAACAATTACAAAGAACTAGTATATAAACTTTATTTCAAGAATGTTCCGAGGTATGCCGCCTCTTCATCAGTTCGTTCCTATATGTACATGTATAGACAAGTAGAAAGTTCAGAACCATAAGAGTGCAGTGCTCGATATCAGGGTGGAGCGGAATAGAACGACAAAAGGACAAACTTGAATTAGTTCATTTAAATTTTAATCACCACAAACTTGTTTCGTATGGCAAGCGGAGCTTACCACCCTCATCAGGTGCATGATTATCGCGTTTTCTGACGAGTGTGGTAAGCTCCGCTTGCCATACGAAACAAATTTGTGGTGATTAAAGTTTAAATGAAGTAATTCGAGTCGTACTAAAGATATACGCATGTACGTATATATATATATATATATCTATATATATCTATATATATCTATATATATCTATATATATCTATATATATATATATATATCTAAATATATATATATATCTATATATATATATCTATATATATACATCTATATATATAT
>JBAHVQ010220508.1:0-11134 GCA_036872915.1 Nanipora kamurai
GTCTTGATCGGTCAGTGTATAAAAATAGTTTTTCTCGATCTCAATGACAACCCTCAGCCAATGTCCATTACTGAGACCTCGAGAAAATGTTTTTCCAAATAAAAACCTCCGAACTGTTAAATAACATATACATACTTGCTAGCATTCACTTCATTATGCATGCTCTGTGAACTATTTCAAGTACTGAATAAGATATTTGATTAAAAAAGTGAAGAACCAATGAAATACATGCGAATAAAACAAGTATACACTTACGCTACATTATAATCAAAAGTGTCAATGAGGTTTTTACGTGAAGACAGTAACTGAATGGAACACAATCTCTTGAAACCGCTCTTCTCTCATAAAGGTTGCTAAGACTGCTGTGTCTCGACATATGTTGTTCATGACTCATTTTGTATAGACGAACTATGTAGGCAAATACGATCGTTGCTAAAAACAAACTCCGAAAGGCCGTGGGTACATAGTTTCGCAAAATAATAAAACCATTGAACCGAATTTAAGTTATTCTCATCGAAAGTAATTTTATAGTAATACCTAATTGTAAAATACCGCAAACGATTATTTGTGTTGATAACTTGTTAACTCATATCGTCTTTAGAGTGATTAACCAACTAAATGTTGGTTGGTGTCATGATATCTGATTTTGAGATTGGTGCTTCTGTTGATATTCAGTATGGTAAGTCATAGAAAATTACTCTACGTGTCATACAATGAACATTTTTCGATATTTTACATTCAGCATATTCAGCAGTCAGTAATTAGAAATTAAATGACTCGAAGTATCTCACAATTT
Organism: Nanipora kamurai; assembly: GCA_036872915.1. Lineage (NCBI taxonomy): Eukaryota > Metazoa > Cnidaria > Anthozoa > Scleralcyonacea > Helioporidae > Nanipora > Nanipora kamurai. The sequence continues at coordinate 797 of JBAHVQ010220508.1, forward strand.
GCTAAACCTAGTCAACTTTAGCAGCAACCAACTCATGGACGATTACAAGTCGTGTTTTTCTGATTGGTTAACGTACTAATCCAATTAAACGCAACAGAAACCCCGAGAAGACTGAATTCTGTGTAACTATCGCGACTTATGATTGGACGAAGTACACCTTCAGACAATCACAACTCATGTGGGTCACTCTGATCCAAATCTGTTCGGGTTTCTGTAATGGTCAATAGTAATAGACCATAAGTAGCAAAACTAGCCAATTCAAATCAGAGCAATGGTGAAAAACTGTCGGTTTGTCCGGGTTTCAAATGAGATTTTGGATAGTAGCAATCGATACTCCAGGCGGAAATCGAACTCGAGTGAAATATACGGTGGCCCAGACAATATATTTAAATAGAGGCATAACAAAGATATGAGCTTAAAGTTCAAAAAGTTTGAAATACTTAGTTGTCTTTTGCACTTCTTGAGAAAGGACAGATCAAGGTTAGCTTTACTAAGCATAAGGTAAGTTCTTTGAAACTTGCGAAAAGCGGCAAGAGATCCATTGTTGTAGCGCTTCTTTAAAATATTAGCAATTGATACTCCAGGCGTTGATAGTCCAACTTTCAACTATCAAAGCAGCATGTCAACAAAGGGCCCAGTTCCCAATTTACATCAGATTTGTCGTGGAGCCCTCATGGTCTAGTGGTAAGACAACTGTACCGGCAATCGGGAGACGCGGGTTGTGAGTTCCCGTTGGGGAGCTCACAACTTTTCTGAGTTTTTACTGAGCTTGAAGAACGAGGCTTTCGTTGTTTGTATCCAAGCTTGCAAAACACTTACACTCCACGCTCTGTAGATTGTGTTTGCTCATATAAAGAGATCCGTTGTCGTAGCGTTTCTTCAAAATAGTAGCAATTGATACTCCAGGCGGAAATCGAACTCGAGTTAAAAAGATGATGGCTCAGACAATATATGTAAATAGAGGCATAACAAAGACATGAGCTTAAAGTTCAAAAAGTTTGGAATAGCTCCATATCTTTTGCAGTTCTTGAGAAAAGACAGACCAAGCTTAGCTTTACTAAGCTTAAGGTAAGTTCTTTGAAACTTGCGAAAAGCGGCAAGAGATCGATGGTTGTAGCGCTTCTTCAAAATAGTAATAATTGATACTCCAGGCGGAAATCGAACTCGCGTTAAAAATATGAGTAGTGTTGTACATGGGGCTCCCGGGCTAGCTTTTCAGATGGAATACTCTTTTGTTCATAAAATTTTCCATGGCCAAATTTTACTCACCAAAGGTAACTATCTCAAAAACTTGCCCGTTACCCTCATGTACTACACTACTAGGGCAATAAAAAGGCATGGATCTAACAAGGACATAAAAATGGACATAAAAATCCTCGTCAAAGATGTAACAAGCTACAATTAGGGTACAGAGTGACCGACTTGAAGCAAGCTACCCTTTGACACCTTAAGGACATTCTAGAGGATATATTGTGGTATGAGCCTGCTACACTTTGACACCTTAAGGACATTCTAGAGGATATAGTGTACACATCGCTGTGTACCTCCACAGGAGAGGGAAGCAGATTGAACCAGTTTTTGGGTATTAAGAGGCTTAAAGCTATGAAACTTGTAAGAGATATTATAGGAATAAGGCAACTTGATGACGCTTTAAAAAGTTTCCCTAAGTCTTAGTCGCGACTGTTGAGAAAAAAGATCCATTGTCACAGTTGAGCAAAATAGTTGATAATGTGAAGAAATTTCTCAAGAGACAATTAAAAGTATTTTATGGTTATAAATTTGTTATGACTTTAGTTGCAACATTTGAGCAACCTATGAAAATACAAACGGCTTATTTTAATAGCGTCAGAAATTTGCTAATTAATAAGGATGACATAGAGGACTTACTTAAGGAAGCGATACAGGAGATTACTAATAAGATAAATATTTGGACTGATAAGGGTTCTAATTGGACTATAAAAGAGGTTGACTCTCAGTTTATTAATATTAACAGATATATGTTTGTTAAAGGGAGCTCTTATCGGGAATTACCAACAGAGTTGAAAAATCCTAAGAAAGGGCTTATTAATTTACAAAACAAGGACAATGAGTGTTTTAGATGGTGTTACATTAGGTATTTAAACCCACAAGAGTCACATGCAGAGAGGATTAAAAAAGTGGATAAAAAATTTATTGATAAATTAGACTATAAAGGTGTTGAATTTTCTGTCAAAATTAAGGATCTCAATAAGATAGAAAAACAGAACAATATAAACCTCTCAGTTTTTGGATATGATAAAGTGGTTTTCCCGCTGTACCTATCAAAAGAGAAGAACAAGGAACATTTAAAATTGCTTCTAACAGACAATCACTACATACTTATAAAGAATTTAACGCTTTGATGTATGCTTGTACAAAACGTAAGTGTGGTAAACACTTCTGCATGTATTGTCTCCAACATTTCACTACAGAGGATACTTTAAACAAGCACCGAGAAATCTGTTTGGTAATAAATGGAAAACAAGCAATTAAAATGCCAGAACCAGGACAAGTACACAAGCTAATACCAAATTTAAATAAAAAGGAAAAGTATGTGGTCCATTATAGAAACTTAATCCTTTATCGATTTCTTGGAATAAGAATTCAAAACATCCACAGGGTCTTAGAGTTTGAGCAAAAGCCTTGGCTAAAAAAGTACATAGATTTTAACACAAAAAAGAGGGCACAAGCTAGGAATAATTTTGAGAAGGGCTTTTCAAACTTATGAACAACTCAGTCTATGGGTAAACAATGGAGAATTTAAGAAAGCCTGTGGATGTCCATTTAGTTAGTAATCAAACAAGTTCTCAAAAATGGTCTCAAACCCGTCATTTGTCTCTAGCAAAATATTTAACAAATACTTGGTAGATATCCATAAGGTAAAAGAGGTTCTGACACTTAATAAGCCAGCTTATGTGGGGATGTTTACACTGGAAATCTCTAAAACATTTATGTACAGTACGACTTTCACTATATAACTACATTAAAGCAAAATATAGAGCAAGAGTAAGTTTATTATTTATGGATACAGATAGTTTGACATACGTTATACATACAGGTGACGTCTATAAGGAACTCCATAATGATAAACACTTGTTTGATAACTCAGACTACCCAATAGACTTTCCTTTCTTCTTTGCGGAGAATAATTAAGTAATAGGTAAAATGAAGGATGAAACAGCAGGTACTCTAAATAGTGGAATTTGTAGGACATAGATCTAAGATGTACAGCTATAAATTAGATGACGGAAAAGGAGGAAGGAAAGCCACGATGTCAAAAAAAAGTGATCTGAAAGAGGATCACTCATGAGGACTATACAAACACACTTTTTAATAATGAACAAATGGTACATAGTATGAAATCTATAAGAAGTAAAGGTCATAAAATAGGTACTTATAAGTTCAATGAAATTTTCTTATCCTGTTTCGATGATAAAAGGTACATTTTATCGTCTGGAATTAGTTTTTTAGCTCATGGACATTACAAGTTAGGACAATAGAGTGATTATAATTTCCATTTATTTGAACATGATAAGCATACAATAAAATTTGTACTAGATTTATTAGCTGATCTTGTTTGCATTTTAGTGATTTTACACTTTCTTTCTCCACACATTTTTCATTTATAGAGACTTGTTGAAGCAACCTCATAACTTTTGTTTGCCAATGTTTTTCTCCTCTCCAAGAAGCTTTTCCAATTATTTGGACAAAGCCCTATTGGTGATAAAAAAGGAACTTTCTCAACAGTTAAGATGCCTGTTTTTATTCTCTCTAGGAGATCCGTATTGGATAGATTACAGTATATATTATGTCATTAATCTTGTCTTTATAAACCATATTATATAGATGTTCACAATCATTAATTTTGCAGTAAATAACAGAGAATCTTTTAATAACTTTTTCTAACTCTTTGTTCATTCCACTGAATATAATACAGACAATTTCAATCTTTATTCCAATCAAGTAATGGATACACATTTCCAAACAAACAGTCATCAAATCGTTTCCTTGTTTTGGAATTGACCATGTCTTTTACATCACATTTTAAAGGTATTCCCTTTCTACTACAAAGCCTTATAATACAGTATAATAATTATATCGGCTTATATTCTTACCCTTAATCAAGTCGTTTCATCATAACTTCAACTACTTTCATAAAGTCCTCTAATATGGGACCAACTTTATCCCACTCTATACAATTTCTTAACTTATTTTGCATCCATCTTCTCCTTTTATGGACTGATTTTTTCCTGTACTTGAGCCATATGTTTTCAATCCATTCATCACCATTAGTGAAGTATGGTTCATGAAGCAAGCCACACATTGAACAAGCAAAATAGCCACTATCTCTTATTCTATTTACACTGCAACATATATTTTCCATAATACTCAATTATAGATTTATTTCTTTAAGCGGTATATAATATAACCACCAGCGACACCAACAATGCCAATAAAAATGTATTGATACTCTTTCATTTCATCACTAGGGCTATAAAAATCATCCAACTGTGGCTCTTTATAAAATTCCATACCATTATGTTGTATTGTCACAACTCGCCTTAATTCATCGAGGGCTTTATTTGTTTTTTTCTATATAATCTTTTGCATCTAATGCTTCCCTTTTTAATCTATCAATTTTATCTTGTTGTATTTCTTCATTTTCATATAATTTTTCTCTAGCTTTATCAACTTCTTCTTGTGCCAGATCACGTGTTTTTACTTCAGCTGTATATCCATCCTTATCAAACATTTCAAAAAGCTAACCAGCGCCTGCAAATGAAATGTCTCCTGAATGAATACCTGAATACCTCTCCTACTAATGATGCCATTTTATATACTTTAACTTAAATAGTGTAGAGTAAAATTCTGACGTCTTTTTATTACTAGTAGTAGGAGTGGGAGTAGGAAGTTTCGTAGATTTACTAAATGGGCCTACGGGGAGGTATTTGTTTTTCTGCATCATTTAACAAGCACTGCACTTCCTGCCACACCAGCTGTTAATTTAGCTGTGTCCTTAAAATTTTTTATGTCTGTAATCTTTTCTCTTAATATTTTTCTCGTGGCCTTTGGCAATAGCATCACACCAAAGGTTATCAATCCTGCATCATAAATTTCGTCTAACACTTCTTTTTTATTAAACTCACTCATTATATAGTAGTAGATATTTTATGGAAGAAACTGTCATAATTTTCTAAGGTATATTCATTTTTGAATCTCCCTATGCAATTGTTACATTTTATACGAGTTTCTCTCATATATTCCATAATCTCTGTAATAATGTCATAATCACTGGATATTATGATTTTATAACCATTAGTTTTACAATTTTTTAACAATACTTTTGGCGCTTGTGATGTAAATCCTCTACCTTGTGGTATTTTAAACTGTATGCAAAAGCCATTATAATGTTTAGGTAAGTTGGAGATCACAATTTGCATCAACAGTTCCCTTTTAATCCGACGAAGGGCTGTCACTCGAAACCCCAACTAGCTTAACTTTCCACAACTGCCCTACCAATTTTCGCTTTACATACGTCTATAAGCATTGACCACGCAATTAATCAAAATCATTAATAATTTGACAAGAGTCTGAAATTGATCGATATTGACAGAAGGAAAATGTTTCAAAACATTTTTCATGCAATACCTTCCTGGTTGTGACATCGTATAACAATTATGACATCATAAAATCCCCAGCTCTTATCATTTGGTCGGAACCTGTGGGGTTTACATACCTTTTTCACATAATTCACTGCTTCGGGTAATGGGGGCGATTAAATGATAGCGGACTATTTAGTGAAATGTCAGCCCTCGTTGTACTCGTAATTAATGAACCCACGCGGAAACTTGAGGAAGCATTTGTTGTGCTGATTTACTGCATGTATAGTTCCCACAAGTCTTTTTATTTTTTGAGCCCAGAAATGACAGATTCTGCTCTAACTTGGTTGAAGTTTTTATGAAATCACAAGATTTTCGTGGTGAGCTTGAACTGACAATTCACCTCAATTCGCCGTGGGCTGAAATTCTCCATATAATCAGCTCCCATATAGAAGTGCAAGCACTTGAAGCCATATTGCAATATTAAGTAACGTCATAAAAAATTAAAAACAAACATCGTTTCGACAGGCCGTTGGCTCATCATCAGGTCAATATTTTACAGTTTACATCTAAAGTAGAGTCAAATATTGCAAAGGACTATATTGAAGCCGAAGTTCCAAGAGTACATAAGACTATATTTACGATATAAAATTTAAAAGATTAGCCGTATGTTCTTACAAAAACTATTACCAATAAAAAAGACGTTACGGTACCACTAAATGGGAGTATTTGTTTTGTGTTACTTAAATATAGCTTGCAGTAACAACGAAAAGAAGACATGCTTGAGTTCCCTCAAGGTTAACGTCAGTTCAACTGACATGAAGTTTAATCACTACAAACTTCCGTTCAACCCTGTTTACTTTTTGGTGGCCGACAAACCCGTTTCACGACATTTTAACATTACTAACCATTCGTTTGCTGATATAAAAATTTGTGTCATCTCATCAATTTATGGGGTTATCATAGTTCCAAGAGACGAGAATATCTCACAAAGTTACTGTTTTTGTTTAGCACAAGGGAGTGAGAAGGTTAGCTTGTTAGCTTTATTCCCTGGGATTTTATTTTAGTAGTTGCATCACTTATCCCCTTATTATCAATGATTTATCTAGCATGAGTGGATGGAAACATTGGCTTGTAAGGGTAAGAGAACGGTCACGTGTACTCTATGAGACACAGAGTCCCGAGAATTAAAACGCCAGTCGGGGCCTTCTAATTCTCAGGACTCTATGTCTCATAGAGCACACGTGACCATTCTCTTGCCCTCACAAGCCAATGTTCTCATATCGTATAGGGTACGAGTGACCATTCCCTGACCGTCTTAGAAAATGATTGTAACCACGAAGAGATTTATAGTTATTGTTGATGTTTCGCATCTTCTGAACTCTAACGAAAAGACTACTTTCGCTCGAGACTTTTCATCACATATCTACTATCTTAAAAACTATCACAACGTTTTTAAGCTTTTTCTTTATTTTGTATGACATGTTTCACAAGGTCTACGTTCTTCATCAGGCAGCTTAAGTTTACAGTTGGTTGATTGTTGATACCATTCAAATTCCGCGTCTGCATATTAATTGTCGGTGCGTGAATACGGTCTTTACAAATTGTGCTATTTGAATTATTGTCAACAATAGGTAATTAAACTAAATGAATATGATAAATAATAATAATAATAATAAAGTAAAAAAACAGGAAAAAGATAAATGACATATATAATTATTATAACAGAGCTATTATGATATGTATATTCAACGAATATCTAGCATTAACACTCAGTAACATGAAATGATATAGTTCAATATACATAGTATATATGTATATATATATATATATATCTATATATATCAGCATATATATATATATATATATATATCTACTTGAACGTTTTGGTTTACGAAATACAAAGAGGGCTCAATGCCAAACAGACAGAGCAAATAGTATTATGTCACTTACCTCAAAAGGTCACTACAGCCTGTTTCATCTTCTGAAAGAATCTTCAGGTGACTGGCAGATTTCGAAAACAGGAAGGCTTTTATGTGTAGGCCGAAACGTGGGCGTTTATCGCACCCGTTTATCGGTTGTGCACTCTTGTTTGCGTAATTCATTTTAAACTTCAAAATGCGGCAATTTCGATTCGATTATTCTCTAAAGAATATACCACTACCAACACGGGATGCTTATTTGAAGAATCTAATTGAAAAAGTTGAAAACGTAACAAAACGGATGAGCTGGAAAGCTCACTTTTTCCTAAAAGACGTGAAAAACAACGACCAAAACAAACGTTTCGACCTTGCATCCAACCAAACACCTCCGACCATTTTGGAAATGAAACCTTTCGAAGGCGACCTTACCAACCTTATTGAAAACGTCAAATTTCGGCCAGCAAGAAACCATTTCCAGAAATCTTTGGCAAACGATTTAAAGAAAATTAACTCATCTCCTAACGTTTTCATTTTCGCGGACAAAACAAGAAACATTTACGAGACTTCGCTCGATACATACAACAAGTTACTACATGACAACATTACAAAAACTTACAAACATGGATCTGAGGACATCATAGAAGATATTGATTTGGAACTAAAAGATATTTCGAACAATTTAGAAATGGGAGACCGAATTGAACAGATGAAAAAACGGGAAGCATTTATTTCTTTAAAAGTCCATAAAGAAAATTTCGAAAACAATCCAAAATGTCGTTTAATCAATCCCGCGAAAAGTGATTCCGGAAAACTCAGTAAAATCATTTTGGACCAAATTAATTCAACCATAAGAGAACAATTGAAGCTAAATCAATGGAGAAACACCCAGCAAGTTATTGAGTGGTTTGGTAATATTAGCGACAAAAGCAGGCATTCTTTCATTTCTTTTGACATTGTTGATTTCTATCCATCTATTTCGGAAAAACTTTTGAACCAAGCATTATTCTGGGCTTCCAGTTTGGCAGATATTTTAAACGACGATATCAAAATAATCAAACATGCTAGAAAATCTCTACTTTTCAATAACGGAAAACCATGGATTAAAAAAGATAGGAATAGTCTATTTGACGTAACAATGGGCAGTTTCGACGGCGCCGAGGTTTGCGAACTCGTAGGACTTTTTCTCCTCAACCACTTGGACAATAAATTTGGAACAGGAAACATTGACCTCTATAGAGACGATGGTTTGCAATTGGCTATTATGAAAAACAAATCGGCGCGTTTGGCAGATAAAACAAGAAAAGAATTAAATATAAGAATTAATGGCATACATGAAAACAAGCCATACATGAAAACCGGCAACGTACCACAATACGTCAACTGCTACAGTAACCATCCGCCCTCAATACTACGCAGCATACCAGAAACAATTAACAAAAGACTTTCCAATATCTCTTCAAACCAACAATCGTTCGACTCAGCTATCCCACCATACCAAGCAGCGCTCAAGAGAAGTGGCTACAACTGTGAACTTAAGTATGATCCCCAACCTCCAAAACCAAAACAATCAAGGATAAGAAACGTGGTATGGTTCAGCCCACCGTACAGCTGCAATGTCTCGACCAAAATAGGATACAACGTTTTACAAATAGTTGATGAATGCTTCACACCTAACCATCCCCTACGTAAAATATACAACAGGAACACTCTGAAACTGAGCTATAGCTGTATGCCAAACATGGAAAATATCATAAGTGTGCATAACAAGCACTTACTCGCAAAAGAAACCAAAATTAACCCACCAAAGTCCACAGATTGCAACTGCCGCCAGAAAAAAGACTGCCCAGTATCCGGAAAGTGTCTTACCGAAGGGGTCGTGTATCAAGCTACGGTAAAGCGAGACGACAACATGGCTGAAGAAACCTACATTGGTCTTACTGAGGGCTCTTTCAAATCGAGGTACAACAACCACAGCATCTCATTCACATATCCGAAACACAAAACCAGGACAAAACTCAGCCAATTCAGCTGGTCTCTACAGGACTCAAACATTAAGCATAGCATCAAATGGAAAATAGTTAAACACTGTAAGGCTTATTCCCGCAGCTCGAAAAAATGTAATCTATGTTTGCACGTAAAGTTCATGATAATATGTCATCCACCACTAGCCACGCTTAACTCGAGAAATGAACTTGTCACAACTTGCAGACTCAGGAAGAAACGTTTATTATGCCGCTAATTTATCCTAGCATCGTGCATGACGTAGTCAGCGCTTATCAGGTTTCATAGAGATCTAGAATTTATTATCACGTGATGCGTGTGGCGAGCTCGGCTCCTCATACGAAACAAATTTGTAGTGATAAGAAATGAATGAAGTAACTCAAGACTGCCTCTGGTTGTTTGCATATCGCTCTACTTTGGTATCGACTACTCTCTTCATATGGTTTTGTTTTTAACAACTATATCCATATTTATATATAGATATATGTATGTATGTATGTATGTATGTATGTATGTATGTATGTATGTATGTATGTATGTATATATATATCAGCAATCGATTGACCAGGCGGGAATCGTAAATATTATGATTTCACCTCCGCGTCTTACTTACTGTGATGGCTTTTAATCAAATATTATGCTGGGTATTGATATTTATACTAAGATTATATTACATTTATTATATTATATTAAGATTATAAGATATATATATATATATATATATATATATATATAGAAGTGTGATGATAAAAATTATCAGGTTCAAAGTCATGTGCATTGGATAGAGTGCTCAATGC
>JBAHVQ010220519.1:0-11132 GCA_036872915.1 Nanipora kamurai
AATAAATTCGAAATATTACCATTTAAACATTCTCTCTTGTTTTTTACTCATATCTTGAGTTTTACAAGATGATTCTAAGTGGATAAACATACCAAAATTGTTCATCGGACACTGGTGACGGGTATTTATGGAGATCGACAAAATAGAATTAATCTATGCGATATGCCCAATTTTCAACAAATCCAACTATCCCGAATAATACAAAGAAAGCCTGGCTACCTGTGACTTCTGGCGTTCCCCAGGGATCTATCCTGGGACCACTTTTGTTCTTTGTCTACATCAACGATATGCCTCAGTATCTAACGGAGGAAGCTCGTCTTGCACTTTTCGCCGATGACTCCAAACTTCATGGTCAGGTGGACTCTGAGAACTGTTTTCGTTCTCTCCAGACCGATATTGACTGTTTATATGTAGATGGCCTTACTAGTAGATGGCCTTCAACGCCTCTTAGTACATGGTGGTGTATATGTCAAAGAATAAGTTCAGCAGTGATACTACGTGTAATTACCAACTGCACGGTCAGCCTTTGCATACAACTTGTCCTGCATACAGCTGATTTAGGTATTACCGTGTCTAGTGGCCAAGATGGGACGAGACACATCGAGGACATGTGTTCTAGGGCCAACAAGACAGGTCTTATAAAGCGTGTCTGTGGTAGAAGCATTATAGATATTAACAGAAAGAAGCTATTACATCGCTTTGTGGTAAGACCTAAACTTGAATACGCTTCAAATTTATGGTCGCCATACGCATCCAAACATTGCAGACGTATCGAAAAGATACAACGAAGAGCAACTAAGTTCATTTTGAACTACCCCCCCAGGGAGATCACGCACAAGGACAGACTCATCATTCTAGATCTACTTCCGCTCGAATTCCTAAGAGAAATCAGTGATTTGCTGCTGCTTCAAAAATCTAGATCAGGCCTTATAAATACCAAAATCAATTCTTATTTTGTACCTGATTCCTCTACTTACAGAACTCGATATTTTAATAAAGACAATTACCGCGCCATGACATCACATAATCAAAATTACTACGGGTTTTCCCACTTTCCCAGAACTATGAATTTGTGTAATAGCTTGCCGCAAAGTTTGAAGATTGTTTTCAGTGTGAACCTATTTAAGAAAGCTCTGACTGAACTCTAGAAAGATAAACTGCAATCTTATCATCTTCCATAATTATCCTTTTGTACATGTAATTATTACCTATGTATGTGTATGTATGTGTGTATATACGTACGTGTGTATTTATTCATGTATGTATGTGTACGTAATCATGTGTGATTGTGTACGTAACTCGGGTAAGAATTTCAACTGTCGCGGATGCTCTGTTTTCTTTTTCTGTCACTTTTTAGGTTTTTATTTACTCAAAACAGCGACGAATTCAAATAAGTAAATAAATAAAAATAAAGCATTAAATGCTGCTTTTCAGTAGCGGATCTAGAGGTTCCCATGAGTTCTGTGGGCGAAAACTGTAGAAAAACAGCGTCGAAGTTAAACCGCGGCAAAACCGGCCTTCGATCTTTGCCATGTTTAATTATAATTCAGAAAAGTATTACATAGACGATAAAATTACGATCTGTCACTACATGATTTTAATAACTTTTTTTATAACTGCCCTCAAAATGCCGGAACCAGCGTTTCAGAGTTTTAGAAAATCAAAAATTTCCCAGGGGAGCATACTTCCTGACCGCCTAAAGGTTTCCGCGCTTCGACTGCATTATGAACGGTCAACTTATCAAGTGGGAACATTAAGAAAGTCAGCAATATAGTTGACTGTTTGTTACGTTAAGTCCATATAGTTATTTGAGGATTGATTTTTTCCTAAGTTTTCTCGATCCCCAAGATGTGTCTAGCCCCTAAACCCCTACAGATATTTGCGTTAGTACTGGTACGGATCTTTCGGACAATGGGGCGTACCAAATTAACAGTGGCCCCTCCAGCTAAAAAGTAGCCAGCAGGCCACTGTTACAGATCTTGGTATAGTTTTGCTATAGCCAATTAGTATAAACATGACCAAGAAATCAAAATATAAATATGGCCTTGTTTGCATTTTCAAAATGCCATTTATTGCTTTTTTTGCCGTCACAAAAATGTTGCCTGGCGATGGCTATTAAACAAAAACTTCTCACAACTGCACGTAGCAGTAGGAATGTTATACATCGAACCAGATCACCAATACAACAATACAACCACCGCCCTACCAACAGTAAATTGCTAGAGCTTACTGGTAAGAGTATCGCCTCAATGATCCGAAGGACTGAGGCTCGATTCGCATCTACCTCTCAAAAATATGAGTATTACAGCCTAACGATCTTCCTCAATACTTTAACTCCACGCTATCTATTCTTTAGCTTTACCTGTTGCTCCAACTGATCTTCGTAACGTCTTCGTGCTAGTTGGTCCTGGTACTGGGCTTTCTAGGAAAAAAGATGTTTATTTTTTGACGCAGCGTTGAAATTCCGATAATTACAATCTCTCTTACGCTTCACGAGCTGAGATTGGTCAATTTGCTGAGCGTGTAGACCAAAATAAACCGAAAACAAGGAAAAGTTCGAAGTTTTCTAATTTAAGACTGATTTGGCTTCTTTGTTTGTTGCGCCCTTTTTAGACCATTTGACATTTCTCTGTAGAAAAGCTTCTTTGAAATTTAATGATATTCCACTTTAGGTTAAAAAACACAGGACATCATGTGGTATGAAATACTAATATGCGGACGAGACCACATTGGCCTATTAAGAGCCAAATTAAAGCGTTTCAAGATCTGTTTCAACTGTATTTTTTTGCCAAACCGAACACGACCACACGAAAAAACCAATTTTTTGCAACAGGTCCCGGTTGGGTCTTAAAATATATCATTCTGACACTCGAAAACTTCCTGCACAAACACAAATAAAATTTCATGTTACCAAGTGTAAATGCCAAATATTCCGTGAATATACCCTTCAATTCACCGGCATTACTATCTACATATAGACAGAATTCGTGACCATGCTCTCAGCAACGGCCTTCGTAGCTCAGTTAGTAGAGCACTGCACCAGATTCGCAGGGTGACGAGTTCGATTCCCAGCCGGAGGCTCTAGAGTTGGTCCCGGTTGGGTTTTAAAATATAACATTCTGACACTCAAAAATGTCCTTCACCAAATTTACATATCATTTCATGTTACCGAGTGTGAAAGCCAAATATTCCTGGAATATACCGAACATGACCGAGGCGTTTTTGAGGGCCAGATCAGTTCATTAGTTTTCCCTCAGGAGCTCGTTTGTCCATCGTAGCTAGGTACGCTTTGCTAGGAATGGTTTACTTTTCCCTAATACAGTCATGTGATAAACATCTTGTTAACCTTGTTTTCGTGGTTCACACTATTCCCTACAGATCCTCGTCTCCCTAATTTTAATGCGTTTGCACTGGAATTTGGAAAGCGCGTAGAAATGAATACTTCACGTAATAGACCTTTACGGCATTCGTTCCAATACCCAAATAAAAACGAATCCAAACCGAGGCCAGAGTGGACATTTTAAAACGTTTAGTTTGTCCACCCGACCTCGACTAAGAGCTGTTGTTTCGTGGGCATTGGCCAAAATCGGTAAAGGTCAGTAACCTTGCGGTATTGACAATATACCATCTTGAATGTCAGGCACCAATGATACAAGTGGCAGCTTGGTGCTATTACAGACGAAATGAGAATGTTCGTAATGAGTAAGTAAAAATGACCCAACTTTCTACGTCATACCGTATAATGACTTGATGAAAAATCACGCATATACTTGAAGTTCTCAATAGAAATCACTTGGAACCATTCGTAAGCCGGTATGGATCCAATAGCACTAAACATTTTGATCACCACATTGTTACAACCGAAGGCTTCAACAGTTAGCACTGTGTGACCAACCATTTCACAACAGACTTTAGTAAAGCCAACTGATAGAAAACTGATCCACGTGTGGCTAAGGAAACAACGACGTTTTTCAAAATGGCTTCTCGTTACCATTTCACACAATTTAACGCGTGAAAGGACATGGTCACTCCCATTTTTTCATTATTTTTCTTATCATATAGGCATATCTTTTCACTAGGAATACCCTTTTAAAAATTCTGTTATCCCAACTCTCTTTTTGCCGGAAATATATTTTGTTACCGATAAAATAATTGGGCATTACTTCTTCTAAAATCCATATTTGAAATTAGTTTAATGAAAACAAAGTTAGCCGGGGCTTTAAGCAACTCGAAAGCTTAATCTATTTTGACTACCTCAAACCTATTTCGTATTTACTCAGATCGAAATATTTTAATCAATTTATTTCGCTCTAAATGTTGCATTCTCCAAACACATGTATGTATTTACTTCACATTGCGAAATCATTAAAAAAACTGTAGCGGTCACTGCGCTCTTTTATGACTTAAGTTGCATTGAACGGTAAGTCAATTTAAAAAGTCTGTTACAATTGCAAATGCTTAAACGCTTATCTAGGTGCTGGACTGAAAAAATGCTTTTGTATTTTTGACGTCACGTTCCATTCTCCCCAGAAATATTTATTCACATATTCACAGGTAGAAATTCTGTCGTTTCATTTCAATAAATTGTATCGAATCACCTTAATTTTATATATAAAACCAAGGTAAAAGGCTTAAAATCTATTAAAAGTTTAAAAACACACGAACGGTTTCGATCTGATGATGATGAAGTAGATCGAAAACGTTCGTGTGTTTATAAACTTTTAATAAATTTCAAACTTTTTACCTTGTTTTTTATATATTTTATACTATTGGCGAAAATGTCACACCTTAATTTTACTTTCGCAATATATGTGAGCATGTTCATATAACTATTTCACGTTATGAATATTACGCATCAATGTTATGGAGACATGACAAAAGATATGACAGAAGACATGTATATGTTCGTCAAGCTCAAAACCGCAGGATCCATTTTTTTTCTAAGAACTTGACCTTGACGAGTGGTTGTAGGTACATTTTCTGAGGATCTGAGCTCGAGAAACTTCGCATATCACCAGTTGTAAACTATTATAACCATGATGACCAACACGACTTTACTGGTGCTCTATAACGTTTAATACAATTGGTATACAACGGCTTAGACAGAATCTTGAAGTTGGGTGTCCTAATTGCTAATTTGGCGGAGTGTACACCCTTCTGGGGATATGCCCCCCCCAAAACATTTGGAATTTCGGAAGCCCCCAAAACGCATTTTTGGCTATTCCTGGAAGGAGATTTGGCTATATTTTATGACCTGACGATAATTTTATTCATTTATGCAACTAAAACTTGAAAATTATGTACTCGGAACATTAGGGGCATTTATATAATAGAGAAATAAACCGCGGCTAATATAAACCTAGGCTAAAATTAGCCTCAAACAGGGAATTTATATGAGAGTTTTCGCTACTTCAATTAGCCGTGGCTTATTTTGGTCGTAAACAATTTCACTGGGGAACACTTACACGAGTGTTCTCCCGTATAAACGACCCGATTGTGTAGGTCTGCCAGGGTCTATACGATGATTATTTCGCCAATTGAAGCCATCTAGTGCACTAGAGTAATAAAAGGTGCCCTTTAGATTCTTACTAGCCGTCCAAAGGGTGCCAAATTAACAACTAGCCTTCCAAAAGCCGCCTTTTTCAAGTGGCCGTCCAAAATCGAAGAAGGCCGTCAAAAGACGGCTGGCTACCTAAGACCATGTTGGTACAGATCACTAGTGTTCTAATGAGCCCTTTTACGAAAACGCAGCATCATGGGTAATCAAGACTATACTGAAAGGAAATACTTGACTTGTTAATCATAGGTCACGTGTTCGCTTTGAAAGTGACTGCATGGATCAGGTATTTCTTTTCAAATTAGTCCCGATTTCCCACGATGTACCATTTTCGTAAAAGGGCTTATTACCATTGTCGATATTTTTTTTAGAACTGTATTAAACATTTACTGTTACAAATAAAGTACACGAACCTGTTGATGGTGCTTTGATTCTTCTGCTAAGGTTTTTCGCCTTTCGTCATGTTCTGCTCTCATTCTTTCGATATCCATCTGTTTAATTCCCAATTCATACTCCTAGAAATCATTAAAACTGAATTACTATCATTTTATCAACAAAATAAGCATCTGATAACACAAACTTTAAAACGCGTGATTTTGGTCGATTATCACACGTGTGGGTCAACTGTTGACTACGATGTACAAAATGCAAGCTCGTTAGAATAAAATGCGGATGAAATTAACTCACTGCCTGACATATTTAATATCGGTAAATCACTAACATGAACAGCTAAAGTTTACGAGAGACCCTGTTTCTTTCCCCATTTCAGACAAAGTCAATTATATTCAGACACGCATCGTTGCATTATTAACGTGATAAAAAACAAAACATTGCGTGGTCCGAAACGGGCAATTTGCATAGAAGACCAAATGGGTCAATTTAAGCGCTAAACTGACAAAAAAAATTCTTCTTATATATATCTGAATTTAGCACTTTCTGAATCGGGCAAAATTGGTCAAAGTCGTCGTTAACATAGCTTATTTCAGTCTTCCTTGTGCTGAAGGAGCTGTGAGGCAACACGAGGAATACAAGGGAGAAAACTATTGACACATTTAAACAAGTGCACAATCGTCAGGTATGTGGGAAAAAAGGAGAAAATATTTGAAAAATACACCTAGACAAACATCAATTTTTCGTACCACGTCACAACTAGCTACTGCACCACCGACCATCGGATAAAGCAAATCACGTGACACAGCCATTGCGCACTGTGATGATGACATGGACGATTGCCGTTCAAAAAGTGGAGAAAAAATGGCGGACACGGGGCCATTGTACAGAGAGATCATCTACAAAATTACAGTAGGCATTTTCCCTTAATGCCATTCAATAGGTAGCACTAAATTGAGAGCCGCCACGTCCAGCAAACTTGGAACAAACATTTGGCACATTGCAGGTAACAGGACTGGCAGTAAGGGTCTTTTGGCTGGTATAGGTAATGACACGCAATTGGCTGTAAAATATTAATGCATATGCACCCTAGTTTTACTTATGATCTCTACGGCCATTTTGGCCGTCAGTGTCAATTCCTTAGTCATCCTGGGCGTAGGTTTTAATTCTTCTTCGGCCATAACCGTGAAAACCTCAAGATTGTTTCGTACTGATTCGAAAACGAAACTCTGCCACGATAAAGATGAGAAATTTTTCTGATTACAACGGATATAGTCATGAAATGGTGCCTAGAGATGGCAGGATAAACTGTACAACCCAGAAGTTAAACTCTCGAAATTACAATTTCAGTGTGCAATAATAAAATTCCATTTCATGCTCTTAAACTAAAGTTTTCAAACCAAGTATTTTTGCTATTGTTTGGGAGGAGCGAAAGGCTTCGAGAAATGTTTCAAGTTCTTAACAGACTTGTCTCTTTAAAAATTCTATTTCGGTGTTGTTTCATATACATGGTAATGAACATATTATGCACACAAAAGATAAAATGGCCTGTAAAGCACTGAAGCTTATCGCCAACATGACCGCGTAGGGTCATAAAACTGACCAACAAAAAGAGCCTTACGTATAACATTTTTGAGTGATGTCTCTCCTCCAGTTATTGAAGAGTTCTTTGAGTACAGGTAGTCTTCAAATAAAATCATGATTTAATGGGCCACTTTAGAAATTACTGTCGGGAAGGCGCTTGATGCAGCTGTAATCTATTCGAATTATGATGCACAACAAAGTTTGCTTGAAGTGTTCTTTTTCGGAGTTCCAGACGGGAAACGGGTCTCCAACCGGTCTGGAGCTCCGAGTTCTCTTCTAAGTATTGAAAGCAAGCAGAGCTTAACCAGCAAGAAACTACACACCAGCAGCATATCTGACTGCAATTTCTCCAATAAATAAGCTAGCTATACCACTGAACTCTACTTAGACTGAAAGGCTGACTCCAGTCAATGGGCAGATAAAAAGTGAAGCCAAAAATGGCCGACATGGAGGGTTTATGGTCGTTCCCTCCCAGGCGGGCTTGAACGTCAGGACTTTCTCTGGGGTTTCCTTGGGTGACTGAAGGACGTGAGGGAATTTAGTTTTCGATCCCATGGGGTATGATTTGATCAATTCTATAATCTGATTGGAGGGTTTCAAAAATTGATTTATTCACGATGTGTGTAATATATTAATCTAAACCTGAGTGCTACGTGACCTCCTCATCGTAAAATTTTGCCGCTAAGTCGAAATAATTGATTTGGTTAAAGGCAATATACACATTTAAAACTTGTTCATGACATTTATAAAAGAAAATGAAGATTTATGACCGATTATGGAAGCTAATAATAGCTTTTATAATCAATTTTCCGCATGTACAAGTTTGGAGACCGGTGAATAATTGTTATTCATAATTCAAGCCAATAAAGAAAGCAAAGTCAAACGAGCTGAGACCACATAATTTATCATATTAAAAAAACTCAGAATTCCTGAGTGTCAGGTGACCTGTCGATGTTTCCACCGTAGAGGTAAACGCCCTGGGAACGAGGTTGGAGGTGACTTACCCCTCTGGAAGTGCTGATAAGTCTTGGTGTTCAGGGAGTAGGACTGAATATAGAATTCAGTGAGTTATCTCCATACATGTATAAACTGGATGGGACAGACTTCCGGTCAAAAAACCAAAGTTGCAAGATGGTCGCCACGAAATTTTGTGAGCATTCGTAATTAAAAAACAGAAATAAAGATATATTCTGCCTCAAGGTATTGAGAAAATAACTACAAAGGCTTAAGAAGTTTAAATTTTGTGTTTCCTGGTGCTACTAAACCGTTATTTTGGGCTTTGTTTACCAAGATGGTGATTGAGAAACGTAAACACAAAAACGACTTGTGAAATTAGTCAATAAGTTTGGCTATTTTGTCTACTAAACATAGTCTGTACATACAGTGTGTACAACTTTGCAGTGTACTTCCTTTTCGTTGCCTTCTTTTCGCCAACTAAGAATAAATTCGTAAGTCATACTGGACCTGGTTGTTCAAAGGACGATTATCGTTAATCCTGGGTTAAAATTTAATCGGCCCTTTTGTTTGGCATGTTCTGCTTAGTAATTTTACTTGAAACCTTCAAGGAGAAAACTTTTCTATATTTGAATGATATCTAAACAGAAAACTTTAAATATCCTTTCCTACATCAGGAGTATTTCATCCACAAAGTTTCCACTAATCCTGGATTAACTTAATCGCTTTTCGAACAACCGGACCCTGGTTGTTTTTCGGCGTTCTTGACTCCCCCGGGAAACTCTTCTGATTCGTCTTAACCACTGAGTAAGTTTGACTGAGTATAAGAAATGAGATTGGCAACAAGTTGGAAGCCCGCAGTGCATGACATATTCAGAGTCGTAAGATGGTGCCCGATGGCGTCAAAATCGGTGACTACTGACTACAGGAAATGCCCACTCCACTTTTATAGAGATCAATGGTTATACTTGACCAGCGGAATAAATTTACATCGAAAAAATGGCGGTAAAATGTCACTGGTAACAGCCCCGACGGCCTTTGCGAGAATGTTGAGAGTCACTTCTAATAAGGTTAGTTTCTGAAAGGTTTTTGCTCTGCTCAAAAAATATCTTGTACCTTTTGCGTACAAAAATAACAAAAATGAGGGTTACTAAAACCATAATTCTATAAATAAACTGAGACCTCGAACATGCATATATTTAAACAAGAGAGCGTTTTTGAGTGAAAATCTGGTTACAAATTGTTTCAAATCTTAAAGTCACGCTATGCCTTTCCCAAGAAAACTCACTACTATAAGCGCCCCTCTCGAATAGGCATCCCCTCTCTACCGTTTTCTTAAAATAGGCGCCCTTCCGAAGAAGATACCATTCGTACGGATAATGATTCGCCAATAACAAGGAATACTGGTACGAAATCAACTGCCCCTTTATTAATCGCACACTCATTACAGTGAATTTCTACCTGGTCTCTTTCTCACTTATTCGACTTTGATCTCCATGTAGTCCATGGGTCGAGAGCCGAGAATTCGCAATATAGTACCTGTCAGACGGACAAGGCCAAATCCTTAACCGTCCTTATTGGGGGGTATTGAAACTGGCTGGATCATGTTTTAGGTCTAGTTCGAAAATATGACCCTAACAGGTTGTAGCTCAAGAAGGTGAACAAAAGCAATTCTAAATCTGAGAATTTCCCCCTTCATGCAATAGAGTTTTCCTTTCCAGAGAATTCCTTGCTTGCTACAGCAACTCCCTGGTTAGGTACCGAAGTACGGCTCGACTCATGTTCTAATGAGGTCAGCAAATCTGTATCGGCTCTTCCTCAAATCGTTCAGCCATCGCTGAACGATTTGAGGAAGAGCCGATACAGTTCAGCCGATACCGTTCTAGGTTGGATTAGTAAGCCTCGTTCCAGTTCTTTTGAAGACCACATCTTAAAGTTCTGATTGCTTTATGGACTCGAATAGTGGTATTTTTCAAAAAATGAAATAAGCGGTCCCCTACACAAGTGCCCCCTCCCGAATAAGAGACCCCCTTCGCTGCCCTTGAAAATAAAATAAGCGCCCCGCGTGCTTATTCGAATCATTACGGTATATACTGTATTTACCTTAATTTTTTCTTGCTTTTCCAGTTGTTTGGTAGTTTCTTGCACGTGAGCAAGGTCCAGTGCTTCCTTGGCATGCCCTAAACATTAAAAGTGAACTTCATAAAGCCCAGCTTCCCAAGCATTTGTTTCCTTCTCCTACTTTCGCAGCGGCTAGAACACTAAGACCGATATTTCTATTCAGGTATGGTGACAGTGCTAGAATGGTGGCAAACTAGGGGTTGAAATGTTTTAATCCATTGGTTATCACAACTAGATATGCATGTCCACTCAACACTGTACAAAAGCACGAACTTTAAAGTTCCGTCCGCAAGGAATGGGTAAATGCGCATGTTCTCAAACTATTGCCTAAAGTATTCAGAGTCTGACAAAGAGCCAACTCGAGTTACAGCATTAACCAAGACATTGATTGATTTAGCATTTACAAATAAGCCGGAATTAATCAAGGGCTCGGGAGTCATTCATTTAGGAATTAGCGATCATAGCTTGATTTATCTTCAAAGAAAAATTTCCGTTCCCCGTACGGAGCCAAAAATTATTAAAACGA
>JBAHVQ010220541.1:0-11128 GCA_036872915.1 Nanipora kamurai
TTTAATATGATTCTACTCGTGGTTGTATGATGGCTTTTATTAAAATACTATGCTGGGCTTTAATATTTATCATCAAACATTTATATAGCTATTTTGCATTTTTTTGCATATAATTACACATTGTTTGTCAGCATTTTGTCCAAATATGCTACTACGTTGACTAAAGTTAGCACACACTGTTTTACTTGCATCAACGATATCACATAACGTCATATAACAACAGTGGTACATATACATGATGGGAGTGCAGCATTTAAATAAACCAAACTACAACTTAATTCGAACTTCTGCAACTTCGTTCTTTTCGAGAAATTTATAATTAAACATACTGTAGATCTGTATTGTTCAATCGTTACCCAAATACACTGTGAACCAAAACAAAAGGTTACCCTATTCATGCTTAATTAATATTCTTTACAAATTACCTTTTGTGCTACAAGTGATTTCTAAAAAAAAATGATTAGGGTAACCTTTTTATAGACACTGTATTAGCTAATTAGTTTTCATACAGGTTCAAGTATAATGCGTCTGATAACCACTCCAATTAAAGGTTAGGCAAAATTCGTTGTTCTTGTGTTCAAGAGTGAACGATCGAGGTCGCTCGGTTCAAGTTTCAACAGAGTACAATGAGAGTCGTCTAGTTCAAGTTTGAATAGAAATTTGTAAATCGAGTTTCAAGCCAGTACAATCATCCACATTTGTTCGCAAGCAGAACGGCTTTGCACAGTTCGATTTTCAAACACAATAGCTATGTGATGTCTGTTGAGCGCGATACCCAAGCACAATGCACTTGACCGAAATCAAGATCAGTGTAAACACAACGATTCCCGTTAGCAATAACCTTACGATACAACAACTTGCCAAACCTGAAAGAAACAAAGAAAATCGCCCGGTTAAAAGATAAAAAAGAGACACACGTCACAGACTTCCGCGGGAAAGGCAAGAAATAAGGACGTGGTTGTCTGAGGCACAGGTTCGGGAGAATGGTTTTGAAAGTATACATTATAATTATGAAACTCGATGCTTCGTATTAAGGAACCGTTTTTTGGAGGCAAGTTCCCAGCTAGCCGATTCACCGGGCAAAAGCGAGCTTGGTAATGCGGGATAAATGCGAGATCTTAGTATGTAGAAGAAATAAGCTTTGTTCCCGTTTACTGTTTTTAAGGAACAGGTGGGGTAACTCGTCTTGCCAAGATCTCCGCCATGATCTTGGTAATGCGGGATAAATGTTTTCCCATGTAAATACTGTTTACATAGTTAGTCAGTATGTGGGAATAGAATGCCATCAAGGGAACACACCTCAACCAAATCTGAAGTCGAAGAATGATGAATAACTTTATGTGACCTGTGTAAATTGGCACCAAACGTATACCCCTTTCCGGTTTCATATCAACAGACGGTGAATTCCAACCCGCACACCATCTTCCAGCACAAATCAAAGTCGGTTGAGCTAACAAAGATATCAGGTCTAAATTTCGACGATAACTAAAGGTTTTTATTAATTAGAAAGTTACAGCCCAAATCAAAGTCAGTAAAACTAACAATATCAAGTCTAAATTTCGACGATAACAAAAGGGTTATCTTACCTTGAAAGTTAAAGAAAACAGTGCAGCAACGTCGCAGAACCACACAGGCAAAAGTGATCTTTACATCAGTGGACCTCAGTGCTTAGGTCACTTGCTCGAAATCTTAAATTTTCGCCAAAACGTCGCACACCTGGCAATATCCGATTGAATTTTCGTATTTGGTTTCGTGACCTAACTGTGTGACGTATTCTTGCTACAAAGAAGATCTCCCGATGGTGATGACATAGCGCGCTACTGGATGGTATCCAGTAGATGCAAAAATGTTATGACTTACAACGCTTTCGGTCGTTAAAAAATTTCCTAAAAAAAATATAATTTTTCAACTCGCTTGACAAAAAAATAATTCTCAGTTTGCCTTTTATCTAGTTCTCTCCACACAGTGCCACAATGTTGAATTGGCCAGGCGTAAAACTGTGTTCAGATTTTACTTTTTGTCCAATATTTTCAATTGATATCCATCCCTTTTCACCTTCCCACGAAGACAAGAGGAGTAAACTTGTTTGCTTAATATGGAACGGAATACGATACCGATCAAAAATGCGAAAAAACGGTTTTAAAACGTTGATCACCTGAGATGAGAAATATGTTGTTTTGGAAGTTCCTGAGTTAAAGCAGACCTGTCAAATTCTCGTGGCGCTTAAGGGTGCTATTATTTTAAAGAATCCAAAACAACTACTGTTTTTAGGGTACAGTATTATATTTTTGTTGAAATTCTTATTTAACTTCTCCATTTGTTTATCATTGCACATACCAACTTTAAACTCAAAAATAAGCAGATATTTGAGGGGTTGGACCGAATGGAGTTAAATTTTGTGTGCAGAAATTATCAATTAGAACAGAACAAAAAACTTATGTGGGTATTTTTTGACTTGAAACAACTGAAAACACTAAAGGGAGTAATTTCCTGGACAGTTAAGTCCGACCTTAAGTCTAACCTTTTATGCGCACAGTTTTTGTGTGACAACTTGATTAGTTTACTCCGTCTAACACGCCAGACGATTTTACTTGTCAAAAAGAAGATCTCTGGTCATTGTGCGCATAAAAAGCTCGCTATTTCAGAAAAACGATGTCTGAGCCCTAGACGGGAATCGAACCGGCAACCTTCTGATGACCGGTGAGACGCTCTAACCATAGAGCTACCACGACTTAGATGGTGAGCTAGGGTGCAGCTTCTTCGTATATACTGCCTTAGCGGAAGTCACGATATGATAATAATGATGGAAATACTTAATGCTGAACACAAACTTGATTCATGTGGGAGCTTGGTAAATATCAGACGACAAGTGGACGTTCGTCAAGCTCGCTATCTTAGAAAAACGATTTCTGAGCCCTAGACGGGAATCGAACCCGCAACCTTCTCATGACCGGTAGGGGTTCCCGTCTGGGGCTCAGAAATCGTTTTTCTGGTATAGCGAGCTTGATGAACGTCCACTAGTCGTCTGATATTTACCAAGCTCCTACATGAGCCAAGTTTGGGTTCAGCATTAAGTATTTTCATCATTATTATCATACGTGACTTCCGCTTAGGCGGTACATATGAAGAACCTGCACCCTAGTTCACCATCTGAGTCGTGGTAGCTCAATGGTTAGAGCGTCTCACCGGTCATCAGAGGTTTGCAGGTTCGTTTCCCGTCTAGGGCTCAGAAATCGTTTTTCTGAGATAGCGAGCTTCACGAACGTCTACTAGTCGACTTAAAGTTTTGTCGCCCCTTGTATGACGGCCACTGGGTGGGCCATGGCTCCTCTAGCTCCCCAGCAACCACGCCACTGATCGTATCAATAGTAGATTGGTGCAATTTAATGTTGTACGGGGTAAATATGGAAGACACGAAAGCGATCGAAGTAATGTAATTCGCGGACAAATGGGGATCATTTTGAAATCTCTTATTTACATTTAAGATTTTTCCAATAATCTGCATGGGCATGGTTACAGGTTAAACAAACGTTTCAACGTTGAAGTCAATGCGAAGTCATTTTTTTCTTTTAATTAATTCTTCACCTTGCATCATCTCTATCGACACAAGTAATCGCTGTGCTGCTTTGCGTCGCTAACTCGAGTTAAGTGTCCAGATGGCTGGCCAACCTTGTACTAAGGGTCTTTCCTCAATTTTCGCGCACAGAGAAACACTCTATTTTCAACTCGAAGTACTCATTTGTCTCCCGAAAATCCGGGAAACAAAACAAAAATAATAAGTTATTTTGTGTGGTAGGGCATTTGTAATGGTAAGCAAATACAAAATGGCTTCTCCTAAAACAAAGGGGCTAGTGGTAAAAGAAAAGTGCTTATGCAAGGCTCGTCGCTCCAGACATTTTCGTCAAATTCACGTCGTTGAATTCCTTCCTTCATAATTGAGTGTCACCCCAGCTGGAATTGGCTCCTACATTATTTTTCCCCAGTGACTTAAAAACCGATTAAACCCATGGCCTTCAAGATTGGTTCTCTAAGTTCTCAATGGTGGGAGAGGGATATGTTCGCCTCCAACACTTAGAGATCCAATGAAAGCCCATTTCGAATGGGAATAAATAGTTAAATCCCGAGAACATCCCGGGCTAAATGAAAAACGGTGCTTTTAATTCATTCTGGTTTTGTAGAGTCAACAGAGCAAGTGGAAAAGGGTATCATTATGAGGGAGCTTCACCTAGATTCAATTTCTGGTCAATTTCAAAGACACCCCTATGAAGCACTTTGATAGTTTTTCTTTTAAGTTGTGACCCTTTTTGTGAAATTAACTCCAGTTCCCTTGGAAAGAATAGTTTTTAGCCTAAGTTCAGACCTGCTTGAAAATACCTATACTCACAGTTATCTTGAAATTCAAGCGTATAACTGTCATTTTCTCAAAAACGTCCAAAAACCTTGTTTTCCGACTGTTACACCCTGCCCCACACCCTTTTGTTACTACTTCTTTGTTAGAGTTCATCCATTTTTTGAACGTGACTGCCTTCGTGTATACTGCATCCAACTATGAAACACTTCTTAACTTTTTTTCTGACAAAAACCAGAATAGAATTTATGGTCTACAAACTGCTTTCCTGCGTTGCCATTGCAACCATGATGAAATGACACAAAAATAAATACAGTCATAGTTCGGTATGCAAAACTTTTGATTGGTGTATTTCTACTAAAAATCAGTAAGTATTGCTTCAGATAAGGAGATGAGGGTATTTAGTCTGTGAAATAAAGTCGTCCTTGATCTTGACCTCGACTGTCATTTTGCAGAAGTTCGAAGGCTGGAAATGTTACAAATTTTTCCCAAACATATAGCAGATAATTTGCAGTTTTCAAAAAGTTTATGGTTATCATAGTTTGAGATTATAGGACTCTGAAACAGTAATGTTGACGTTTTACCGAAGTTCATGAGAATTGGTGTGAAACTTCCCTTTAAAAGAATCTTTAAAAAATTTCACCCACTCGTACTTTAGTAAACTTTAGGAACTGCATTTTATATGATAAAAATTTGAACCAAAGAGGACTTTTTTTAATCTGTGACAGTGGTACCATTATGTACCACTAGGTCGTTATGTGCCGATTATTAATAAGTAAAATTAGGGTGTAAAACATTTACAAATTTAAATGACAAACACATTTGAATTTTACAACAGACGGGTATACTAAAGATTCTTGAACCATAAATGAAAGTTTTTTTAGCTCCCAAATCATTACGACGTGTTACCTTCGCTCAACGGTTAGAGCAGCTTACCGGAGGTAAGGGTACAGGTTGCATTCTCATGGGAGACTCACAAAAACGGAGTATTTGGCAATTTAAGTAATTATCGATTAAAGTTAGTTCGAGTGAAGATGCACCTTAAAACGAATATTTCGTCCTGAAAATATCCAGTATTCACAAAACAAAGTGAAATTATTGTTGCAATATCACCATATTCGGTTCATGATGCCTTATTCATTCGAACTAACTCTATAGACTCAGAAAACGCTTCCGTTTGGGCTCGCAGGTTTACTGGCAAACTGCCACAAACGGAATAAGTAAAGTAAAGTAAAGTTACTTTATTTATTTATACTGGATAACTCTTTCAGCTAAACTACGCTGTTCTCCCTAGAGGTCCAGTAAGGGCCATCCCTCATGAGTCCAGTGTTACTACAGGAGGAAACCGGAGTACCTGGAGAAAACCTGCGATGTTTGGTAGAGTCAAGCTGGACAACACTCTTCTCACATGTGACCAAGGTAACTTTAATCAGAAAACTGCGTGTAGCCGGAATCGAACCCTAGTCGCAAAGGTGAGAGACACGTGCACTACCACTGTGCCACCAACACCCCTTTATATATCCCTTTTATATATATCCTTGAATATACATCATAGTAATCTTTTGCGAGTAACTGATATGACGACATTCGAAAACTTTAGGGATGCATGGGTAACAGTACAAACTATAACCTTCCACATCTGACTTCCAGTCAGAAACTCAGAAAACGTTTCAGAGTTTCGCATTTGTGGATCATGCCCTATTCCTACCACGACAATTGAAACACATCTTAAGTTGATATTAAGATATCAAGAGAATGCTAATGCCGCCGACTGTTACTTTGAAATGTTTAAAAAAAATTAAAAAGAAATAAATTACAACTCCTACTAAAGAAGAACAACATGACCAATCAGTCCACCACGAACACCAATAACAACCCAGATGCTAAACTACGATCTGCTATACTGCCATATGACACTAATGCTTTAGTCATTGACCTGACAGATAGCCTCACCGTGAATGAACGCACCCTACTAGCTAAAGCTGCGAAGGTTTTTCCAGACTTGCCAAACAAGTTCGACGAATCGACCAGTTTTCATCAACTAATCGCCGTCTCAGCATGCTCATAACATATCCTACATCTGACTACATCACCAAACCAGTCTCAAATACCATGCTTAAACGACTACACTGCAAATTTCGGCATATCACGTCTACAACCAGATCGAGAAATAAATGGGGCAACTTGACCAAACAAGAGAAACAGGCTATTAAAACCTTACGTAACACACCTAATATAAATCTATCAAGTGACAAATGATCCGAATTATGCGTGATTGACGAATCCAAATATAACGTTGCTGCTACGTATCGCCTTGAGGATTCCAATACTTACCGTAAAATACTTAGAGTTCCTGGGAAAATCATCGAGAACAAGATGAATACCGTACGGAGAGAGACTTGCACATCAGTTAATGATGTTTCAGCTCACCTTGAAAATAGTACGGAACTTATTACGAGTTCCCTAAATGATGTGAACTTATTATATACCTCAAACCCAATCCAGGAGGCTGGATGTAATGCAGTAAAAAAACTTAACACTACCATCTATTTCCTGACACTCTCTGACATTGAAAAGCTATTAACGATCATTTCATACAACAGCTTGTAGATAACCAAAAAAGTTGGGAAACTGCAGGAACTCAAGTGTGGAGAAACTGACGTTTAGAGCAAAGGCCCTTCGTTCGAGTGAGGCGTAAAATACAAAGCAAGTGGTGTTTTTATATTATCATTCTCTTGGTACCTCGGCCGGATCCGCCCTTTTCGGTTAACTAACTTCACGTTTTAAAATAGCAAATGACTATATATTATTTACATATCATTACCTAGTTTGTTATTGATTTTTAGATCCTATTTGTCATCTTTATGTCACATGATTTCTTTTCAATATAAAAACACGACCTACTTTTTTGCATTTTACGCTTCACTCCGACGAAGGGTCTACGCTCGAAACGTCATTTTTTTACACTTAAGTTCAGGCAGTTTCCCAGCCCTTTTGGTCATCTACAAGCCGTTCAATATTGCTGACTTAGCAATCTAATTTTATATCATTGTTTGGATTGTATGATTGATTGGATTGTAGATAATATTCATCTACAGATCCAACGCCTTCCCATGGGTTCCAGTGTATCAGATTTTCTAGCTGTCCTCTTCATGGACAGAATTGAGAAGATTGCCCTCACACTATACCAACCGATAGATAGCATTTATTCGCAAACTATAGACGAGACACATGCAGAAGACGTGTACCACTTCATGAACCACCACGATCCCTGCATTAAGTTTGAGATCGAGAAACCCATGACCAAGTCCCCCGAAAAATCTCTATCGCTTATCGACCTTAACATCATCATTAGCAACGATGGTACAACCGAGTTTGATTTCTATAAGAAGACTAAGACACCCCTTTTTGTACATGTTAAATCCCCCTACAGATGGAGACCAAAATCCAAATTATTAAAAAGAAAAGAAATAGTATCAACAATGTAGTTTGCACCTATCTAAATTTAAATACAACAATGAGCTTGACAGGATATTACGCACCAACGGCTATCCCCAACACATCATTTTAGATACAAACAGGGACGTCCATACCACCAGGAATCCAGACTGTCCAATCTCATCCGAATGTTTTTTGCGCCTACAAAAGTGTTGTCTATTGAATCATATGCCACATACGCCAAGAAATATTCATAGAAAGTACTGTGGGTAAATAACACGATTGAATTAAAGAGCACCTCAAGACGCCCAGATCACCTGTTTACAAACACCTAGCTGTACGCCAAAACGCAAAATACATAAAGAGAGGTCATCATCATGGAAAAAGACCCTGTCAATCTCAGATTAAAAGAAGCGTATTGTATTCGACCTTCGATTAGTTCACGGGAAGAACGCACTGAACCACTGATCTTTCATTTTTATTTCACTATTCTTTGCACATTTTATTCTCGCGGGACTTCAAAATATTTACCATATTTGATATAGTCTAATTTTATTATAATTTATATCATATTCACATTTTCAGCAGTTTGCGCATATAAACACTGGACTCGCCCACTTCCTTAGTTATAATGATGTCGTTGCATGACGAAACCTAACTTATTAAAACATTTCACAGTAACAGTTGGCCGCATTCACTTGATATCTTGTTTGTTTATGTTACTGAAGGATATCTTTACTGGACTCAAAAATTACCTTCGTATTGCCGTGAAGTTATAGAATGCCATCACCGTGGATGTAATTTTCTTTTCAGTTTCTGCAGAATATATTCCCAGTTCCACAAATACTCTACCTAAAATTAAATTAAATCCAGTTTGTCACCACGAAAAAAAAAGCCTTTAGTGGTCAAAAGCATGAGTTATGGCTATCAAGGTCATATAAATTGACATTGTGTTAGATATAAAATGACGTCGGTGAAAAAGACAGGCCTGTAAAACCTTTCACAACTAACGAACGTTCGTCAAGCTCGTTATCTCAGAAAACTTTTTTCTGAGCCCTAAACGGCGCGCAGAAAGCATTTTTCAGAGATAACGAGGTTTACGAACGTTCGTTGGTCGTCAGACACATACCAAGCTCCCACATGAATCGGACTAGTGTTCAGCATTTAGTACTTTCAGCAACTGTCGTCGTACACGTTAAATATGCATATTAACTTAATTTACCTGTCTCGGAATTTGGTGCTGGCAACTGAGAAGACTGTGGAGCCCAACATTCCAACATCGTCTTATTTATAAAGGTTGACCGCACTTTCGTATTGTTGACATAGCACTCATAGGGTTCGGAGACGTTCCTCTCTGGTAGATTTCTTATAGAAACATTTATCTTCAGGATAAGCAGAGGAATGATTTAAAATGTTTTCATGACAAATTCTTATTTGGTTAAAAATGCATTAATGCAAAAATTTTTAAACAACAACAACAGCAACGGCAAGAAAAACAGCAATGATGATCTTTATTGTAGAAAAATAAATATATGCATTTTTACCACAAACTGTATTCTTGCAAATAAATTTTGATGTTATAATAAAATACTATAATATACAATATTACCCTTGATGATTAAAATCATGTTGGGGAGAAATAAATTGACGTTAGTCAAAGTAAAAAATCTGACGTTAGCCAGAGTAAAATAATAAAATGGTAAATAGTCTTTTTTCGCAACCAGGTGGGGTATTAGTCATATTTTAAGTGCTACTCTGGTTTCGTGGCCAGGAAAAGGTACATGTAAGTAGCTCAAAAACTATTTAAGTTGAAAACTAAAAATCGTAAAACTAGAACAGGGTCACCGGATATTTCCCCAAAAAATATATGGGGTCACCGGGTATCTCCCTGGAAATGAAAAACCAATGAAGAGCATACTCAGTATACGCAGTACAAACACGACAGAAAAACGAATTAATGCAGCTGTAAACGTATGGTTAGCATTTGAGTCTCTACAAAAAATCTGAAAATATCCCAAAATATAGTAAAATTACAAATTTGAAGAAAAAGGGAGAAAGCCTCCGGCAACCAGATAACATTTCCAGGGTGCCAGCAAAGAATGACAACAGTCTTCAGGAAAACTCTGCGATGTGAGACTTTCGTCATTGCAACATAAAAATCATTAAAACATAGCATTGAAGCCATAATTTCGGTGGTTGTAAAATACATGGAACACAGTAATGATTGTAATAAAACAAACCTTTAGTTGTGATTGAGACAAATCCAGTTCTTCTGGATCAACACTCGAAATACGTATGCACCGTTTTGAATCCTGCACATAACCAAAGGAAGATGAGGCACTAGCACACTTGCTTCGGATCATACATCTGATAAAAAATAAAGTAATAGTAATCTACTGCTTCGTTAAAATGTGCGTACAACAAGGGCATACATGCCCTTGCTACCAACTTAAGAAATTATATTGTACATTGAAATGATGTTGCCAATGCAAATAACCCACCACAACACACCCCCTCCCCTACCCCAGATGCCGGGCAATTTTCAAGAACTAACCTCAAAAAAACTCGAGGATTTAAAATGGGCTGTTTGAATATAAACAGCCTTTCAAAACATTTTGATGAACTTCAGGTATACATGAAAGATGGTCTATTTGATGTTTTAGCCATCAATGAAACAAAACTCGATGAATTTGATCCAAGCTCTATGATTAACTTACCCGGCTACACTTGTATTCGAAAAGATCGAAATAAAGCTGGAGGTGGTGTTTGTATTTATATCCGAAACACCATAAACTTCACACGAAAATTAAATTTTGAGGATAAAGATTAAGAAATGATTTCAATTCAGATAAAAAACCATGTTCTACCCCTTTCCTTTTATCAACATGGTACACACCACCAAAAGAGTTCAGAAGAACTCTTCGACAGATTTGAATGTTTCTTAAATAAAGCGGATGATAAATATAAAGAATACTGTATCCTTGGTGATTTAAATTGTGATTTAATGGCAGCTACCATTCCGTCAAACACTTTAAAACTAATTGACCTATTTGATATTTATTACCTTTCTCAATTGATAAATGAACCAACTCGAGTAACTCACAACACTAAAACATTGATTGATCACATCATCACCAATAATAAGGATCATCTAACTCATCATGGAGTCTTGTCTACCTCAATTAGTGATCATGATTTAATTTTTGCTATCCGCAAAATTGATCATCACAGAGGTCCCCCAAGATTAATTGAGACCAGAAACTTCAAAAATTTCAGTGAACAAAAATTTATTCAAGATATTAAAAATACCAAGTGGCCAATGCCAAAAGATTTTGATGACAT